>MU397304.1:0-234452 GCA_022578865.1 Xylaria sp. FL0043 | reverse complement strand
AATATTATAAAAGTTATTATTATTATTTTTATTTTTTTTATTATATATTTTAATATTATATAAAAATTTAATAATATATTTAAAATTAATAATAATTAACTTCGCTAATAATATTAACTTATTAATAATTAATTTAAAAATAAAATAAAATTATAAAATATTAAAAATAATATAAAAAATTTATAAAAGCTAAGCTATAAAATATAATATAAAATTTATATTATAAAAAAATAAACTAATATATTTTTCCGGTAATAAAATAATTTTTATTTAAATAATTTATTTATTAAATATTATAATTTATTTAATAAATAGCGCGAGGTTTTTAAAAGTTTAATTTTATAAAAATATAAAATAAAAAAAATAACGTGGTTCATATATAAGTCGGTTATCCGGGCGAGTCGGCTATTTTTTTATAACACGCGACCTTTTTTTTTTAACGCGTAATAATTCGATAATAATATAATATTTTTAGAAAATTAAAAAGCTAATCTTTTATTAGCTATTTAAGCTATTTAATTATTTAAAAAGCTTAGCATTTAACGCGCTTTTAAAATTTATAATATTTCGCGTTTAATATTATAAAATAAATTAAAAGAACATATTTTTAAAGCCGATACTTGCGCTAATATATATAATTTTAATTTAATTAAAAAAGATATATTTTTTAAGTATATTCTCGATTTAAATGACCGAGGATTTTTGCCGGCTTACGCGAATATTAAAAATATAACTGATTTTTTTTGCGACTTACATAGCGCAAGCTTAGTTAGTAAGTATTAAGCTTATAGCTTTATTAATTATTACCTAGAGCTTAAAATATAATATACGCGCTTTTATAATTATTAAAAGGCTTTATATAAAAATTTAAAAATAATTAGCGCGTAATTTAAGTATTATTTATATATAAAAATATAATATAATATTTACAATAATAATGTTTAAAACTTTAATAAAACTAGTTTTATAATAAACTAAATCTATTTATATATAGTTATTATATATGCCGATTAATATAGAAAGCGTAAATTAGTATAGCTTAGTAATAAAGAATAATTAATAATAATTTATTTTATTAATTTGCGCGGTTTATATATTCCGCTATTTATTATCTTTTAAAAAGTTTATTATTTTAAGTATTAATATTAAAATATTAGCTTTTTAAACGATTAAATATTTAATATTAGTTATAATAAATAAATAATTAACGATATAAGCTTAAAATAAGTAAAATATTTTAATAAATATATTAAGCTGTTATATATTAGCATATATTATATATTAGTGTTAAACCAGCACGAAAATTATATATCGGCTAAGTTTAAAAACTATTATAAAATTAAAAATATTATAATAATTCTTTTGTTTTTATACTTATTATATTTAATTTAATTATTTAACGTTAAGTTTTATAGTTTATTAAAGCAGGCATATAATTATTAAATATTAAAATTTATTAAGTTACGCGTTAACTATATTATTAAGCCTAAGTTTTTTATAGTATTTAAAAAAGCTTATTTAATAATTTTTACAGAATTAAATATTTAAAAAGGTTTTTAAGGGTTAAAATTAATATTTTATAATTTATAAGCCGTAATATCGAAGCTAAATATATAGTTATAGTCGCTAACGCTAATTTTAAATATTTTCGACTTTTTTAAATTTTAAGTTTTTAAAACGCTAATAACTGCGCGAGAAGCGTTTGCTTAATTAACTTTTATTAAAAGTCGAATTTTTAAATATTAAGAAAGCTTTTTAGTATTTATTTTCGAGGCTATCGACTAGCTAATAAAAATAAATTAAATATTAGCGCATTAATATATTTTTTTAAATAAAAAAGTATAAATATTTTAAAAAGCAAATAAAATATTAAGCAAGCGCTAAAAAAAAAAAAAAAAGCGCTTATAAAATAAAGAAAATCTTATTATAAAAAATATATATAATTTAATTGCTTAAAAAAACGCGCAAGATTAAATATAGTCGCAAACGTCGAAAAGTCGTAGTAATAATAGGCCGAGTATATTGCGCCCGCGACAATGTAAACAATATAGCAATACCGGTTATAATTTAAAAACTTATAAAAAAAATATAAAAATAAATAACAAGATAAAATCCGATTAATTTTTAATAATATTTATTATAGTTGCAAAGTTATTAATATATAAATATAAAGGTTTATAAAAAATGGCCGACTCGCCCGGATAGCCGACTCGCATATAAACCACGTTATTTAATAAAGCTTAAAAAAAAATTAAATATTTAATTATATATAATAATTAAATTATAAAACTTTATTTAAAATAATAATATAATTAAAATAAAATAAGTTTATATAATAATAATTAAAAATATTTTAGTTTATAATGCTATAATTTAATATAAACTAACTAAAAAAAATAAAATATAAAAAATAGCCGGCGCTTTTAAAATAACCTAAAACTAGTGCTTAAAAAAAGTAGTAAAAACTTTTAAAGCTATTTTAATAAAATATTTAAAAACTAAAATAAAAGTTTTATTAATTAATTTATATTTTAATAATAAAACTACGGTTAATAAAAATAAAATATATAATATAATATATAAAAAAATTATTAATTAAATTATTAATAAAATAATAATATTATTGCGCGCTATTAAAAAAAAAAAAAATAAAACATAAATTAAAAACAAGTTTTTAAAAAATAAAAAACGCTTTAAAAAAAAAAATTAAAGCGAAAAAATAAACCGTTAATAAAAAAAATAATTAAAAAAACATAAATTAAAAAAAGCTTTTTAAAAAAAATAAAAAAATTAATAAAAATATATTAAAATAAAACATAATTATTTAATTTTAACTAAATAAAAATTAAACAAAAATAATATTTTTATAAAATATTAAAGCTTACTAAAATATAAAATAATAATAATAACTTAAATATAAATTAAAAAAATTAACTTTAAAGTTTTTTTATATAAAAAAAAAATATTAAATTTTTTAACTTTTTTTTACAAGTGCGCAAAAAATAAAAAAATATTATAATATATAATATTTAAATATAAACTTTTAAAAAAAAAAAAAATAACTTTATTTAAAAAATTAAAAAATAAAATATTATTATATAATAAAAATTTATATATAATTATTAAAAAACTTAAGTTTATAAAACTTATTATAAAATAGCTAGTAAATATTAATAAAATTATTATATATAATAAAATAGCTTAAATAAAAAGCGCTAAAAAAAAAAAGAAAAAAAAAAAAAAAAAGGTAAAAAATATATAATAAAGTTGAAAAAACTTTGCTAAAAATTTTCCGCAACTAAGAAAAAGCTTTTTTAGCTTTTTTCTAGAACTAAAAAATATAATAACCTTTAAAAAAAAAATTTATTTATTTTATTTTTTTTATTTTACCTTGCTTTTTTATAGCTAGCTAGTTAATAAAAACTAATTTATATATAGTTAAAAAGCAGCTAGAACAAAAAAAACACGATATATAAAGTTTTTACCCGGCTTTTATACGGTTTTACTTATAAATAATTACTTGCAGAAGGACCGCGCTGCCTAAGGGTAGCACAGCGGGTTAGTTAATAATAATAATAAATCACCATTCTCTCTATGATGGTACGTATGATTATAACAACGATATTTGCCCAGTCGGAATTGTAAGCTAGTAATACCATACGAGACTGCGCTTCACAGTACTTTTAAGCTCGAAAATCTTCACGATAGGTGTCATCATGTTATTCTCCCTAAGTTTTTCTTAATACAGGAGCAACAGACTAACGAGCAATCGTTTCAATTCAGCTGCCCAGCCTTTTCTCTTAGCACCCCGCTGTTAGGGCGCAACTTATAACTAATAGTAAGGTCAAATACTAGGTACCTACCTAAGTGACCTAGTGCCCTTATCCTCGGCTGGCGCTTGACTCTGTACCGCGCATAGATGTCCCGTCAACGTGCCAGATACACCGGTAGTTGTGGCTAGTGCGGCCGGCCGTGGGCCGTCTACCGGCGGAGCCCCAAAGAAGACAGCAGGCGCCGGTACCCCGAGCAGACTACGTCCGGTGCTGCTCCATTGACATTGTTAATCGTCCGTCACTGACTAGTGTCACACTACTGTGGGTCTATATATAGCCGTTGAGCGCTTCGCGCTTCAACGGCGTCGTTTTTGGAGCGCGACAACTAGTCACGGCAATCAAACCCCAGTCACTCTTACTCCTGACCAGGAAAGAAAGGAATGGTAGCGCCAAGAGCATTCGTTGAAATGTAGCGATCACGATTCCATGGCTAATACCGCCGTGGGAAAAGGAACACACGACGTAGACGTCAGATCCGCCTCTACCGATTGCCGGGACCAAGTAACCATCATCCTAAACGAAGACATGAGAATATACGAGGCCAAGCAAACCATGTTTCGGGCTTGTGCGGATACTATCGATCAATACTCCACCAGGGTGGCCCTAACATATACCATTAAACGAGAGATTTCAGTGTATTCTTTGCCGGCTGCCTTGGCGAGTAGCTGGGAACGCAAAGTCTCCCTCACAACTGACCGGGACCCTAGAGCCAAAACGAAGCGCCAGAAACCGGCGCACACACGAGCCGTGATATCCTCGGGGGGTCGTGTTGGTACGTTGTGGTTATGCCTCTCGCTTTCCCGAATATAATGATTCCCCACGGAAAGTCCTGAAGGTCCTTGATCTGGAGCAGGCGAGGGAATCATAGCCCAAAGCGGAGCGCGCTACTAGATTAGTATGATGCAGTTTATGACAGTGAGCATGCTGCACGGGGTTGACCACATATACCGCCGAGATCTCGAGCCGTTCTTCTGAGCCCCGATTTGCGCGTGCACGCGCCGATCGGGGAGTAACGGGTGTACTCGCGAAGAAGAGCCCGCTCCGGGAATCAGGGACTTCAAGAAACTGCCCGGACCGTGAAGGTGACATGACTAAGAATGAACCCAAATTGATTCCGGACGAATTTACACAAAATTTGAATACCATTAAACCGCTCTTCCCGTGGAATGGGTTAATAATAGTTGACGACGAGCGAAACTGAACTCAGAGTTTCCACTGGAGATCCGGATCGACTTTACAAGCCTATGATAGCCGGCTACGGTGAGGCTAACAGAACGCTTTAGAGGGTAATAGGGGGGGTTAACAATAATATGAGATGCTGTACTCTGAACTTGACTACAGTTGAATATAGTACCCAGAGATTGAACTCGGAGATGGGCGAGGCTTGAAGCAGGTGTGACAACCTCTATCCGCCAAGACATACAGGTCCTGACCCACCAAGTGGTGATAGAAACACCTAGGCTGCTCGCTAAGGAGTAGAAGTTGTATCCGACACCTAGAGAAAAGAACCATGTGTTCACTAAATCGCCAGGAGATTGCCTCCGATACAGGTAGGTACAAGAACCAGATTCGTGCTTAGATCAATCAGTGAAGGAAGGAATGACCAGATATAATTCGTTCCTTCTCTCATGCGCCATAATTGCCGTGCTCCCCATCGGTCCAGTTGAGTCTCTTTGCCACTGTCATCACCGTCAAGCCCGTTGACTTGTCTCGATTTGAGCTGATATATCCTCTACTCATTCGATCCATTGGGGAGACGTGCGAATAGCTTTCGTGTCGAGGAAGCTTGATAGCCATATAGCATTAAGTAACCAAGACATTACATGTGCAGTCCAATGTTGCTTTGGATGGGTGATTGGTATATTGATAGGGGTTGGTGCGTCTACTTCATCTTCCTGTATAAAAACTTGGTTTGTTAGAATCTAAGAAATAAGAGCTCATACATATGGAAGCCAATTGGTTTCTGTGAAGAGCTTTCGAAGATCATGTGTCATTGCCTAGGAGATCTGGAATCTGATCCCTTAAGTAAATTTTGAACTAGTGCGGCTAAAGCAACTTCCCAGGGAGTTGTTTATACTCAGCACGGGCCCCTTCTGTCTCAGTGGCTAAACAAAACCCAATACCTCGTAACTGTGTTAACTTACCGACAATCTTTCCTGGAACGAGTAGTAGTAACTGAAATACGTCGCCTTCGAGACCACGCCGGCCTGCGTGATCTTCCCCTTGAAAAACTGAAATTCCTGGATTCAGTAAACAGAGTTCGAGATCATCCCAGAGGGGCTAACAACTGTGGTTCTCCTAAGGCAAGCAGAATCATTACTGTCTAGCGTCACCAAAACGCTATCAGATTCTGAGCATGTCTTGTTACGTGTTTCTGAGACTATGTCTGAGAGCCCTACTCGGAAGGCGCAAATCGAACGGAGATGACACTGTGCGATGAAACCCTGCAATGCGAATAATCTGTCTGTCGATCATGATGAATCGCTGTCGACGTCTCAGAATTTTTCTGAATTAGGCTCCATGCATGGATATGTTACATCTTTATTGCTGATGTCTATTCACACTAGACGCAGTGTAGATGAATTTCTCTGTTTGAGTCACAGTTTTCGCTTCTAAGTCCGTAATCCGACGTGGTGATTGGCGCAAAGATGATGAAAGTGCAATTCAGGTCTTTTCCTCTTGGCTTGTGGTTGACGTTGTATTTAGGTGTTTCAGCTGAATGACTAGCGAGTCCGACGAGAGCTTGATGAAATTTGCATGTTTGCAACTTGATGCTACGCAGGAAAGGGGACATTTATGTACCAGCCGTTCTGATGCAGTGCGACAAGGTGAAACGGACAGGAAGTATGGAGTGGCACAGGATATATATATGATATATGTATGTGGTGCAAAGGGCACACTGACACGGTTATTATGATTTCAGTCTGATGTGACTATGCCAGCGTTCATAGGTACGCCTATGCCTAAGGGTCAGAAATTATACTATGTCTCGGTTGCTGCGCATGTAGCAGGTTACGTGTTCTTGTACTGACCGCCTGATCTTTGAATCATATGGCTGGTTGCATAGCCCTGTATGCCTGTTTATTTCGCCGCAGTCATGTTTGTCCGCATTCGCTCCGAGCAGAGCCCCGAGCATGTCATGCAATAGCCAAACAATATGGACTTGTTAGCTCTATCGCATAGATTTGTCTAGAAGTAGCTACATCTAATGGTGCCAGGGTGCATGTAATAAACGAGCGCGTGTATCCGGCCGATACATGAGACGGTGATAGACAAGTTCGATGGGTTCGGACCAGAGGGGTGAGCGACAATAATGCTAACAAGTATAGCTTATAGTTTGTCTGCTCTACGGACAACTTTGGCTTCCCGGTGAGCGTTGTCCCTTTCTTTGATCAAGGATAGATTCATCGTATCAGATTAAAAAGGTGGCACAAGACATAGCCGCTTGTCACCTCTGGCGCTACGGTTATAACTGGTTTTATACCCGAGCTTTATAGTTTCCGGAGTTTTTTTCCCCTTCCTTCTTCTTCTCTTTTAGATCGGGCGTAGTCGTACTCATTTCTCGTTCTCTATTACCCTTGGCTAGTATTCCTTGAATTCTTCTTACGGGCACAACTATCGATGCTGAATAGAAATTTCTCCTACAGCAGGAATTGTGATGCTCGAACTTGGAGTAGGTTGATCGACGTAGGCTTTACACGATAACCGTAAGATAGCTTTGATTTCGGCTAGGAACTGGCGATAGCTCTAACTCAAGAGACGCTCTATTCGAAAATAAAATGTATAGGATATAGACTGGAATTGTTAAAGCTTGCGAACGGTGAGCTGTCAAGAAATTGATGCGGTGGCAAGATTAGGGGTTGCGTGCGAGCCAACTCATCATCCATGAGCGCATGGAGGTGTGACATATCATTTTTGAGCCAAGCCAGACCGTGATGGTGTAGGCACAGGGGCCATGCTGCATGGCTTACCAACAACCAACAGGACCTCCTCATAATTGTCGAGCAAGAAAACGATACGTTTTAAACTAAAGCTAAGGAAGGAAAAGGAAGGACGCTATTGACAGATAAAGTTGAGAGAGCTTTTTAGTTGGAATCGCTCTCCCTTCCTGCTGCTTCATTTTATGATCAGCCCTAAACAATTCGCATTAGCAAATTCGATAAATAACAACAGATCTAACTTGAAAAATATCAAGAACAGCGCATTGTTTATATAAATTGGGGGTTTGGTGCTAAAATAGGTTAGCCTAATCTCGCTTAAATTCTCGTGTTCTCTGCTTGGCTGTTAGCTGCAAGCCACCTTAACATGCAGATTACGACGTATCAAGTTTGTACACTTGACATTGCTTTGCTAATTCGAAAGAACAAGAACTTAGTGTATGCGGTTATAAGTTGCTCCGCTAAGTTTTACTATTGATAAGAGTACACTATGATAAACAACCAGGAAGATATGATCATTTTATACGAAAAGAAGAGCTAATTTTCTTGGGTGTTGGCTTCTATTTCTAATAACCCGAGAGCCCGGGCCTACGAGTACCCAATGCACACATCCTCGCCTACATGCTGATCCCCATAGCTTACCTGTCATGTGAGCAATGTGAATTAGTTACCTGCTCGTACTACAAGCAGCAACTAACGAGTTCTAACGTTTACAATTAGCAATGCCTATAAGTCATGCGGTGTGGCTTTTCCCAGGACGGTGAGCTCCTTGACCCTGATTATAAGGGCCTAATCAGTCGGGTATTTGTCCTATAATACCTGGGGCCTTTGGCACCTGCATCGTTCATGATGTCTATGGTATATAGTACCTCGCTCAATACAAAGTGGAACATGCTGCTATCTACCAGGCAGTGTGACCGGTCAGGCCAGCTCCATTAATGTATTCTTCAATTGGTTGTAACCCGGTTAACTGCTGGGCCTTTTATCATGGGTAGCTTCAAGCCGAATGGCCAATAACCAATAACCTACAATACCGGCGGTCCTCGCCTACAGTCTCGACCAACCGGCCCTCCTGCAGCTCCTGGAAATATCAGACTATGAGAAAACCACTTGCCAAGTTCTACCTCTGATTTAATATCAACTAACTTGATTTCTGTGATCGGAAATTAGCCTGTATCTGAATTCATCTTTGGAAAACGCCTCCTGTCTAGGTTTGGTTAGTCCCATCTGTCCCATCTTGCTTATGTTTGAAAGCCCCTTTTAACGCACGTTTAACGCTGCATTGACGCATCAGCGTATGGTCGTCAATATTTATTCAATACAAGTAACATTTGCGAACTAATTTCCTTCCTTACCTATTTACTTATGTATGTTGCCCAGGCACCTTCTGAAGTCACCCCACTTACAATACACAAGGTCATCTCCATAGAGTGTATTCTGAGTTCCCGGGCCAGACACAACCTGATTACAAGCGCGGACCTGCCTATTGACCTCAGTTGTGGCAATAGCTAAGAAGGAAAGCGCCTCTGTAGGTGTAAAGTGAATGGAGTATCCAGGCTAGTTCTCAAGGAGCAGCGGCCTCTATCCTTCCCTCTTTACTTGGAGTTACTAATGCCCACCAATTTCGACCACCTTGACGCTTTCTCTCTCATCTTCTCGGAGTCTGCCTCATTCTTCATCCACTTTCTTTACACACTGCTATACACAGGTATATATAGTTTGTCACGGCCACGAAACTCGGCGAATTCACTACACAAAGACATTGGCCGCCCACCTTATATCTGGGCCGCGTAGAGCCCTTCTCTCTGTCTCAGGTCAATTCGAGGTTGAATATGTGCGACGAAACACCTGTCCCCGATCCATCAACTTATAAAATCACTTAACTGCCAACTGGCGACTCGCTGGGACCGACGAAGAGACGCCATGGATGCTTCCCAGCTCGCAAACTTCAATCGGCAGTGGAAGGAAAGATGGACATTGATGACAGGCCAGCACTGGGATGACTGTAGACAAGCAAAAGTAGAGTCAGAAACCAGAAAGAAGAGCGCCATAGAAAATGCCCGCCTTCAGGAAGCAAGCTTGAGCCATGGGGCTGATAGTCCTGCCGCTCTCAAAGAGAAAAAGCGGAAAATACATGAAGAGTGTGAAGCAGCATTAAAATCTATCGATAAGCAATGCGACGAGGTTATGCGTCTCATCAAGGAGAACCAACTCAAGGAGGAAGAGAATCATCACAAAGCGTATGCAGAAGCCCTTGCCCGCAAATCGCTCGTGGCTTCTGCTTTATCTGTCCAGGGGCCTGCTCCTGCTACCACTACTCTCACTACTCCCACCACGACTGCCGCGACTGTTGCGACTGCTTCCACCACTGGAACAACCGGCGGTGTGGAAACAGCAGCCGGCGAAGGTGCCGATATGCCCTCGACTTGCCAGTCACTACCTGCAGCATGTCGGTCAACTGGTTCTCCTGCCGACCCGATCCCCCCTGCTGAGCATGCTACGCTAGCGCCTGCGGCTGCCCAAGAGAAACATCAGTTACCAATAACAATATCTGAAAAGAGCTTCTCTGTTGCAGTTCAACGTGAGTTTGCTGCTGATGGGAAAGAGCAGTACGTTCTCAGGTACAAGACTAAGAATCGCAAAGCCTTATGCAAAGCCTTGCGAGACTCCACGGCCTCTCAGGCTGAGCTGTCTACCTCTGTCGACCCGGCTGAGCCCTTGCCGATACCCGGTCCCATGAATACGACCATTAGCAATGAATATAGCCCCCCTAAAACCGTGACCTTCGATGAGGTGTATCGAAATGGGCAAGCTAAACAGTAAGTCTTCTTCATTCCCTCCTTTGTTTTCCCTTTTTTATTTGTTCTTTGATCTTTTTTTTTTCTTGGCTCAACCACTTGTATAATTTCTATGCGACGTGTATTACACTTCCATCTCTTAAACCCTTATACGACAAATTCGAGGGTTTACTTATAAGACGTATTCTCTAACGTATTTCTTGTAGCAAAGATACTATCGTAGAGTATCCGCAAGGTTGTAATCAGTGGTACATCCTTAAATGCGAAGAGCACGCGATTAGATTTAATCGAAACCCTATTCCGGGGGCTGCGAAACACTTGAACGGTCGGCTTCACAACTATATCCCCAAAAGCTCTGCTAAAGCTATTCAAATGCTTGGATACCAAGTGATTGATTGCAACGCCCAGCTAGCCGACCTAAATAACGCGGCTGTCAATCAAGCTTACGCAAATGGCTACAGACCAATAAGCATTATCAACCCTGTAAGTTGAGAGCAACCATGTTGCTAGGCTAGGGTGACTAACAAGACCAAAGGAGCACAAGAAGTCAAGACCGAAACAAATCACAACCCCGGATAGTTGCCGAAAGATCGATACCACTAACATACAACAAGGTGAGGGCGTACCATCACAGACTAATACATTGGAAAGCAGCCGTTCCACGCCCTCCCAAAGAGCCTGCAGTATACCGCAGATGGTATCGCGAGAAATAATCACGAATCCGAAGGCTTTTCATGTTTACTATTGCTTTTGGAGTGCCGACCGCTCCTTCTACCCGGTCATGATTCTTGGTTGGGATGATCAGAGACCAGGTGGACTCGAACACGGCCTTGGTTATACAGGGCTGTTAGATAAGAAACAGTCCAACGTGCCAAGCTGCTATATCTACAAAGACCCCGAAAGTGCTACGAATGCTGCCATCGCTGGATGGTCACCTGGTTTTGAAGATGGAGGCCCCAAGGTGAACCAGAGGAAATTCCCTGTCATGTTCTTGTATGTTTAAAGCATCCTCTTTCCCTTCTTCCCTTCTTCCCTTCTCTCTGTAATCGAAGCAAGCCCCTATCCAGTCAGACACTGTCGTGCTTGTTTGTGACCGCTTCAAGCAAGTTTCAAAGATGCTCATGTAAAATATATACCTGGAGTTATGGCGGACTTGTCCTATATTTTAGGAAAAATAAGGCTAACGAAATATTTTTATAGTGATGAGGACTCAAATGTTAGCTGGGTCTCAGCAAGGTCTCTGAGCAGATTTCCGCTCTATGAACCAGCCCCATCTAAGAAAGAAGACCATCCTTTCAACGCCGCGCGACGTTGGATCGCTAAAAAAGAAGGGTTTACTTCGTGGGAGGAATTTGAGAAGGCACGGCAGAAAAATGCGCCAGGTACAAAGGCAAAGCCTTCCTTTCCAGAGCTCAGAAGTGGCTCAGTTACGACTCCGTTAGTTTCGCCTATAACAGATTCGAACAATCCTTTTGATAATTCGGAAACCGACACCTCTACACAATCCTCTGCCTCTAACATCACGGAAGAAGAGCTACGGGCCATGCAAGACACAGCTGGTGAGATAGCTGGCGACGGTGACTACACTGGTTCGGACGTGGATAGCACTTTGGGAAATGAGTATGAAGAATGGGATAGTTCCGAGGCTGACGGACGGCCATGGGCATTTTACGGTCTGCGAAACGTAGAATGCACCAAAAATGGAAATCTTAACCCCACACATAGGAACAACCCAGACACCACAGCACGTACCCGAGAAGATGCTAAAGAAACTCTAGAGGCCCTGGTCGAAGACAACGACGCAAAGTCCTCGAGCAGTACACCTATGACAAGTCAAAATGTTGCGAATGTAATCAACCATGCAGCTCCTCTTCTTAAAGGAGAAACTGTTTCCTCTGCACAAGTCGTTCAAGACGTCGATGAAAATCGGGCCGACGGTAGCCTTCCAACCCATTTACATACCTCGACAGACTTACCAAGCGCGCCGCCACCACCACCACCATCTGCGCTACCAGAACCAGAAGAGGTTCTAAGGGTACTGAAGCGGGAGAGATGCGAGGAGGTAACCGAGACGAATAGAGGTACGCCTCGACAAGGCCACGCGAAAAAAGCTAAATTGGCCATGGACGCCGCTGGAGACGAGGCGGCAGAGCCTGCAGTGCCCGGTTCTCCCGCCGCACACTCTTTAACGCCCATAGTAGTCTCGGGTCCTGCTGCGTTTGAGCTGTCCTTTTACAGAAAAGGACCCGTGTGGTGGAGACGCGAGAGTGAGGAAATTTCCGTTGGACTCTATCACCAGAAAGGCGATAGAAAAGTGGCTTCGGCAGAGGGCTTACTGAACATTGTCATCGACCCGACTGAACTAAGAGGCTTCTCAAAGGAAGAAATCCGCAGGTCCAACGGGAATTATATGGTCACGCTATTGCCTCTGCACCCGCATGACCACGCAGCACACATCGTGTTCGACCGTGCTAAGGGTAGCAAAGGGGATATCGGAAAAATTCAACTGCGAAGCTTCATTCGATGGCTTTGGGACATTAATCCAAATCTCCCGTTGCTGGATAACCCCGGCGAGGCTGCTTTGGCGCAATAATGGGACGGGTAAGGCTGGGAGCATGGGATGGCGGCTTCTTTGGACGGTGCTAAAGGGGTATGCGAAGAGCGTGAAGCGTGTTCTATGATATGCACCGGTAGTGACTTCTGGTGGGGCCTATCTCGGTGGAGGGAACATGCCAGGCCATGATAATGTTGGAGCAGACAATGCATCGCCTGCCTAAGCACATAGTATACGGGTTCTTTACCCTTCTTCAGAATACGGCCATGCTGGATCTACTTTCGAGCTTAATTATAAGAAGCCGTAGTGAGTTTTATCTTCGGACTTGTTATTCGAGGTATGACGTGATCTCTATGGATTTCGGCTTATTCTCTAACCTTAAGCATCTACTACACAGAGGATAGCATGTGATAGTGCCAAGCTTTTTAGTTATCCCGACAAATAGGACAGGTCCCCCCGCATTTCTGTAGGCAAGTAATCTACCTAGCTCAGCGGCGCTATATTATCATCCTCGTTACCTACGATCGCTGTTATCTTTCTGGACGTTGTTGAGACTATTCACCTCTAATACCCTTTTTTTTTTTATTAGAACACCTTCTTCTAACTGTTCTCTTGACTCAGGCTTTCGAAGGTGGGCACACTCCGTCCGAATTCTCTTTGTTTTCTATATTCCTAGTAGAGAATATATAGTATACTCTACCTCGGACTGATCATCTATTTCCTTGCATTCCTACTTGCTTTTTGTTACACGTTATTGGACGACGTTGCCTATGCGCGTCGCATAATGGCGATACGAGCAGCAGCGTCTTACTAGTCACTACTGTAGCCATCCATCCATCCATCCATCTATGCGCCGGGTCCAACGGTACGTGTAGAACGGGTGCCTTTGTGTGAGGTGGCAGTTGCCTGATCCATCTTTACCTACAGCAGTCGATACTACGCACCCCTACAGAAAGATACCTGCCATACCTATAGTGAGAGAAGGCATCTTCGGTACGAACCAGCCGGCAACTACGGCTTAGAATGCTGGTCTGGTGCTTAATCGCACAGCCTCTCCTCAGCTTCGGCATTCTCTCTCGCGCTCTCCCCTTGCAACTTCCTAGCTCTTGATGGCTGCTTTGGTGAGTCGATGCTTCCTGTAAACATTGTAAACACTTACACTGCGATATATGCGCAATTGACTTATGTTTGATTTTTTGATTTCTTTTTCGGGGTTCCCCGTCGGCTCGGCTCTTCCTGCCGTTCTTTTGATTCCCCCTCCACCTCCAATCAATTCGTTACCCCTGCCACTTATACTTGAATTCTATGCTTGGCCATCTGGCAGAGCGAGTTCACCCGCTGGTTGGTTGGTCGGTTCGCTGGCAGCAGCGAGCGACGTCAGCAGGCGCGTTTCCACTTGACGTCGTCATTCTTGATTCTCTTGCACCATCCACAGAACACACAGAACACCGAAAGAGCACAACATAGTACAACACAGTACAACACAATACGAAGCATCACCGTCGACATCAACACTAGCTCTAGCCCCAACTCCCACTTCAGCTCTAACTCTACCCCCTACGCCAGCACATCCACGACCCCTCATTACGGAGTCCCTCCGTCTTCACGCCCACCCACCTATCATCACCATCATCATCATCACCTCTCGGGCGCGACCAGACTGACTGACATGCGACCAATTCTTGCCGCGCATTGTAGGACGTACCCTGGATGACGCACATGTCGACTCCCAAGTCTACGCCTCGCGCCGACATCGACGTCGATAATGTCGCCACTCCTTCCAACTCCGCCAACCCTGCCACTCCCGCTTCCAACTTCTCTCCGCCCTCGTATGCGCCTCCGACTTACGCTTCCTTCTCGCCTGCGAACCTCTCCTCCACTGCCGCCGCTGCCGCTGCTAAGCGCACTTCCACGATCCTCGTCCACCAGAAGTCGCCTTTGCTGCTCGCCACGCCGCCGCAGGTCACCCGCGCCCTCGCCTACAGCCACCCTTTCCTGCTCCCCTTGAACAAACTCGCCGGACTGCTCAGCTGGACCACCAGCGACCCTTGGGAGAGCTTCCTTCTGCTCGTTGTCTTCTGGGCCGTTGTTCAGTATGGCGACAATGTCTTGCGCTTCGCGGGCCCCATCGTTGTTGTCTTTGGCATCATAGCAGGCATGTACGCCCGCCGCTATAGTCCGCTCTCGAGCAGCGGCTGGGCCGAACATCCTAGCCTGGCCAACAGTAAGGACAAAAAGAAGGGGAACAATGCCTCATCCGCCAGCAATCAGCCCGGTCAAGGGCACCAGAGGAATGCCAGCGAGATAACGAGTACGCGGCATCAAAAGACCCTCGACGAGATTGTGGATACGCTCAAGGTCTTCACATCTCGCTGTAATATCCTGCTCGAGCCGCTGCTGGAGATGACGGATTTTCTGTCGACTCAGCGAACAGCCACCAGTGCGACCACACGCCCGGCTCTCACTACTCTTTTCGTTCGTATTCTTGCAGTTACCCCTGTCTGGATCATTTTAACTTTGCCACCTTGGCGCATCATCACGACGAAAAGAGTAGTTCTCGTCTTCGGCACCTTGGTACTCAGTTGGCACTCCAAGGTCTGTAGAGTGACACGGACATTGTTATGGAGGAGCGCGACAGTGCGGAAACTGGCCCAACTGATAACCGGCTTAGCATTTGAAAGGCCGGTAAGACAACCAAACCAGCAACAGCAGGAACAGAATGGGCTTTTCAATGGCCAGGTCGTCAATGGTGGAACCAAGCCGAAGCGAGCGCATGAGGCGGCCAAGATCTCCTCCTCGGCATTGACCGAAGCTCTTAAACGCAGCCGATTGGGGCCACAGAATAAGGACCCAGGGGTTCGTTTTACCTTCATATTGTATGAAAATCAGAGGCGATGGCTAGGCTTGGGTTGGACGAATAGTCTGTTTGCTTACGAGCGGGCAGCCTGGACCGACGAGCAGAATAATCCAGTGCCGCCTAAGGACGAGTTCGAGTTGCCTGAAGTTGAAGATGGCCGCGCCAGGTGGAGATGGGTTGAGGGTAGTAAATGGCGTGTCGACGGTGTGCCGGATATGGATGAGGCGGACTACGATGGCGAGGCCGGGAAGATGGGCTGGATATTTTACGATAGCAAGGTATGTTATCGTCACGAGCTCTATCTGGATGCTGTGCTCTCACTGACTTGTTTTTGGTATAGTGGCAGAATGGTCGCAGGGGTATCGACGGCTGGGGTCGCTGGACGAGGAGGCGGAAGTGGTATCGGGATGCGGAATTGGTTGAAGTGTCAGAAGACGAAGACCTACCTTCTCCTCCACCCCCAGAACTGCCAGCACGGCCACGACCCGCGGCGTCTTCAGTCCCTGATACCACTGAGTCCAGTGCACCCCTATCAGCATCTGTTCCAGAAAGCACGAATTCGGAGGACAAACCGAAAAGCGAGGATGACGCGGCCTCGATGCTGAGCACATCATCCAAGTCAGCGAGGTTTCGGCTCCCCTCCCCTTCGCTCCGCCGCCGTACAACGAGCGGGACTCAGCGCTCTAGGAGAGCGAGTGAGGTGACTAGTCTCCGGTCGAACGACGACGATAGCACGTTGGATCCTGCGCTAGAGCTGGAGATCCAGGGACATCAAAGGGATCTTGGGCAATGGGGGATCGGCGACGATGCGCAGATGGGCCTTGAATGAGGGGAAAGCAGAACCGGCGATAGGTATTGTAAAATGAAACATTGTAGACTCTAATCTCGGTCTGGAGGGAAGCATAGCTGGCGTCTGGTAGATACCATGTTCAATTACGGTTTTGCTTGTTTGCTTTCAGTATCTCGTCACCTAGTATTCTAGAAGTGTGTCATGCAAATGATGTCAACCCCTATGGTAGGTTTTCTACAAAGTTGCGCCGTGGGAGAAAGAGTAACGCAATTAGTCTTACGAATCCTCTCGCCTCATTTCCTTCTTTTGTTCGTCTCTATATGCTTATACCTCCATGCTACGGTATATCAAACAGAAATGTCCCGGCTAAAGCATGGCCACTCACAGCCCCTGTGTTGCTTAATTACCTTGTCACATGGTTCCCTTCCTCTTCGTCTAGAGGCTTGGGAAGACCTGGACCAGCGGCACCCACAGATTCGTTGTTATTTTCTGTCCCACTGTGCGTGTTGGGGAGTCTTTGACTCTTGAATAGAAAGTCCATGTCCTCTAGGGAGACGCCCTTGGTCTCGGGGTAGAAGAGGAGGATTATCTGTTAACAGTCAAATGTTAGCAATGTTGATATTATCTTGAACAACGATTTTTCTTTGTCAACCTTTTTCACTCTCTTTATTCTCTCCCTCGTTGGATCGGAGACATAGGGGAAGAGGTAGGAGAGATACAGATCGTGAGAATGTGCGAGTATGTCACAAAAGGGAGCAGCAGCTTAACGTACCGGAATACAGGCGAAGTTAATAGCCATGAAGAAGAAGTAGATATTGGATCCGATCGTCTCGATGCCGACTGGCCATACCTGCGCCACGACGATCGAGCCGATGGAGCTGCCCGAGGCGGAGAAATTGAGACCTCGCGCGCGGACGGTGGTGGGAAATATCTGTTCGGTTGACACCGGTATTAATTCCATTCTTTATTTCTTCAGCAATTGAGATAATGGCGTAATGTAAGGGAATTTCACCTCTGATCCGTACACCCACGCCGCAGGCCCAAAACCCATGCTATAGCCCAAAGCGTAGACGAAGATGAAGACGACGCAGACGATGTCCGCGCTGCGGTTCGTGTTGTCTGGGTAGACTTGGCCGAGGACGCCGTTGATCTTCAGGTAAGGAGTTTGATGTTAGTGTGTGGAGCGGTGGCGTGAAGTCTTTATATAGGTATTTGTACTGGGACGTACCAGTAATGCGAGTCCCATGGTGAGTGTTCCCGAGACGAGCGTGATTCGCCGTCCGAGGCGGTCGATGAGTAGCATTTCGAGGAGGGTCATGCCGGTTTTCAGGGTGGACTGTAATTGCGACGTTAGGATATTGCTATTTTGACTGTACGGGAGTTTCCATGACTGTATGTGCTAGCGGACGACAATGGGAAAAATTCGCTGACAGAAGCCCCTGTGATAGAAAACTAAAAAAGGAAGTGACTGGGTCCTACCTCGATCCCGCCCGCCATCAGTGCTATGCGGGTGGATAATCCGAGTTTCTCGAGGAGTGTAGGGAGGTAGTATTTCATCGCGGCGGCACCGCACTATAAAACGAAAGTCAACACCATAGACTCCCCCTTAACATCAACTAGAATGAATTCGGTCCTTAGATCGAGCCTCACCATCTGCGCCATGAACTGAAGAAGCGAAGCCCTCCACAGCCGACTAAACAGATTCGCATCCCTGAAGAGCGTCAGCCAGCTCGCGCCCGAGCCCCTGTACTCCTCGACGTCGTCGCGGATGCGCGCGAGCTCGGCGTGGATGTCCTCGTTCGTGAAGCTCTCCTCGCGCAGCCAGTGGATGGATCTTAGCGCCTTTTCGTCGTGGCCGTGCTCGATTAGCCATCGAGGTCTTCATGCGGCGGGAACGGAAAATAGTCAGCTAAGTATCGTCGAATTTGGGATACAACAGTAGCATTGATGGTGAGAGAAGGAGGGAGGGGGGAAATCAAGGATGAAATCGGCGACTTACGTCTCGGGAAGAAAAGGCAGGCCTATCCCGAATAGAAACATCGGGATGAAGTTGATGGCGAGCGAGAATCGCCACGATATATACTCGCCATAAGGAGTGTCGCTCCAGAACGTCACCCCGTAACCGACCCTGACGGTTCGTATTAGTCGGCATTTGAATTGAGTATTGGCGATATTGCATTATGGTGTTGGCATACCAGAAGCCGGTTGCTAGTCCGGTGACGAATCCGACATGATTCAAGACGACGTATTTTCCTCGCTTGCCGGCGGGAGCTACTTCGCTACATGTATTGTGGTGTTAGCAAGCTCGTAGAATGTTTACTCCCCTTACTAATAAAGTCTGGCCATCATCTTTGTACGTGCGAAGCGCTGCGCGGCGCAGCGCGGCGCAGCGTGAACCTAGCCATGCTGGCCACATCGCTGTCGAGGGTAGAACAGGGAGAAAGAACTTGAATATGGAAAAGAGCTAACCTCTGATATAGCGGGACAGAGGTAGACACCATCCCGATGCCGAGTCCCGAGATAATGCGTCCCACGATCATCATCGAATATGCTCCCGGGCCGCTAGCGCCCAACTCTAACGCTGTCGCTATAGCCACGATAATGATGCCGATCAGGGCCGCGTATCGGCGTCCCAAACGATCACTTAGAGGGTGAGATACGAATATGTAGCTCACCCACGTGCCTAGGTAGTAGATGGCGGTGATTACCCCTTTTTCTGAGGCAGTTGGGTAGCCCATTGCGCGTCTGAAGCCTGGGTGTACCAGGACCGAGGAAAGAATGCCGACATTATATCTAAAGCGCGAAATGCATTGAGTTAGCGGGATTGTTCATTAGGAAGTTTTGAGATACAGTGAAATCACTCCTAGCAAGCTTCGGTGTTACTCATGGGGGGACGAGGAAAGCAACTAAGGACGAGCTCATTAGGAGTTCGAATTACTGGCGAGAAAAGCAGTCACCTTCCTTCAACTTAGGAAGTATTAAGTTATCAATTGTGCTGCCTTGCTGGACCACCTGCAAGGAGAGATAGACTTACCCCCAGACGAAAGACCCGAGGGCGAAGAAGACACATAAAAGATGCAGTCGCAGGACTGCCTTACTTAGACCCTTCATCTCGAGATATGAAGATAAGTCTAGAAATAAACGGAAGTCTAAGCCACCTTTCACGTAGATAAAGCCCACGAGCTGTTTCGTGCTTTTAAGTTCCTACTCGTCCTTCCCCAGTATTGGAGCCGCCAAGCTTATATAAAAAAGAAGACCGAGAACACCTCGTTCATGTGCAATGTGACTTCGGTAATTGTTTGTGCCGCCCTACCATTCATCCCCAAATGCTCTGATCAGACCCCATCATGCTATTCCCCGCATACGGCGACGCGACTATCGCATCGGTACACTGACTCTTCGGAGCCATATTTGAATGAACTGCTGAGTTTTATATAGTGCTTGCCACATGCTTCGCAGAATCCTTTCCGCATAGGTCTTAATAAGATTGCTTCTATAAGCAGGGATCACTGGCATATATAGACTTAGGGAAGCGACCGATTGGGCGTGGGGGATTGAGGTGGCCGAATTCAAGGGAAGGAGGCGTTGTCTGTCGGCTAAATGTGTGGTGGTTTATATGGCCCGATTCGTCATGCTCATGGCAACTGTGTCTTCGTAATGTCCGAATTGGATGGGATTTACACTTTAATATGCGGTGCCTGGGTAATTGGAAGATTGGTCTTTTGACATGACATGGGGAATGGCGCTGGCGGGTACGTGAGCGGATGCACAAAGTAACAATACACAAGTGGACGGAAGGGGTAAGGGGAAAGCTCTTATATAGTAACCTTGTCCAGGTCGTGATGTCAACTTAGTCTAGACTCAAAAAGCCTGTTCGGAAGTTCGTATTGAAGAATGGATCGCCTCGCTTAACGCGAAAACTTTTGAGAATTAGAAAGTTTTCTGTTGACTTATCGATTGTTCAAGAAACGAAGGTCTTGCCGGCGGGCTCTGCCGCTGCTGATAGAGTCTCAACATGACTCGAAATTTGATCACGGGGGGACAGACATCATCATCCTCAATCGGTAAGCAAACAGTATTTGCAGATACGATGAACCCATAAGACGGTGGCAGATATGTAATAAAGCTAACCAGCTATCGACGCTCTTATGATATAGACGGGCAGGCTTCCAGTCTAGCAGCTGCAACAAATGCGGAGTGGGAGGAACCTCAAACTCCAGAAGTCGATACTAAGAAGAGGGCCACCGATATTCGCTGGCGAGATTTGCCCAATAAAGACCAACTCTTCATCCTTGCCCTATGCCGACTATCCGAGCCTTTATCAAACGTCTGTCTACTTCCCTACATATTCTACCTCGTCCGCTCCGTGTTACCGTCGCCAGAAAATGATAACTCGGATACCTCGAACATACCGAGCAGCTCGAACGAAAACTCAGCCGCCCGCATCTCCGAATACTCAGGGCTCCTCGTGGCAGCGTTTCCCCTGGCACAGTGTATCATAAGTCTCCCATGGGGACGACTATCCGACAAACAGGGGAGGAGGTTCTCCATCATAGGCGGGCTATTCATCTCCGTGATAGCGAATATCGGATTTGGACTCTCGCGGTCCTTCGGGGCGTTGTTATTCTGGAGAATCCTAGCGGGCCTGGCAAATGGCAATGTGAGCATCATGAGGACGGTGACGGCAGAGGTGGTCAGAGAGCGGAAATACCAAACTAAAGCGTTTCTCCTCCTGCCGCTTGTGTTCAATTCCGGGATGGTGCTGAGTCTGGCGCTGGGCGGCTGTCTTGCGGAACCAGTGGTGAATCTTCCGGTATTGTTCGGTCCTAATGGCATTTTCAACTCCAGTGGTAACCCCGACGGCGTGGTATGGGCGCTAGAGTTTCCCTACGCATTGCCCGCGCTCTTGAACGCTTGCTTTCTGGGTACGGCGCTATTCCTCGCTGCCTTGGGTCTCAAGGAGACGCTTCCAGGGAAAGAAGAGCGCAGTGACTGGGGTCTTCAAACTGGGAGGATAATTGGGCGAGTTGCTACGCGGTTGTGGAAGAGGAGATCGAACTATCATGAATACACTATGATGCACGAGACTGAGGAGGCTACTTTCTTGAATAACAATCAGTCAAGACTTGAAAAGACAGAATCCCCAATTGCAGCGACGGAGCCTACGAGAGTGCCCTTCCGCGGCATCTGGACGCGAAAAGTCGTCTCCGCACTCGTATCCTTCGGCCTCCTGCCGCTGCATAACTCAGCCTTCATGCACATCTTCCCAGTCTACCTGAGCAGCCCCCCAGCAGACAACGCCGAAGCGACATTCTTCGCCTTCTCCGGCGGTCTCGGCCTGCGATCCGCGACCATCGGGATCTGGCTCGCCACATTTGGTATTGGCGGCATCCTCTTACAGCTCTTCATCTACCCGCGCCTCCAAAAGCGCATCGGCACCCGCGGCGTGTTCCGCATCGCCTCGTTCATCTTCCCGGTGACGTATCTCGCGGCGCCGTACCTCTCGCTGCTGGCTGGAGATCGCGAGGCGCGGTGGGTGTTTTTGGGTTTAATTGTCTGTGCGCAGATCATGGCGCGCACGATGGCTATTCCTAGCACTGTCATCTTGCTTACCGAAGCCGCTCCCGCTAGGACGGTGCTGGGGACCATTCACGGGGCGGGAAATATGCTGGCTAGTCTGGCACGCGCAGTTGGACCGGCTGTTGGAGGCTATGTGTTTGCTCTTGGGGTAGAGGAGGGTGTGGTAGGTCTTGTATGGTGGTTGTATTTGGTTGGTGTTGCTCTATGTGCCCTGGCGTGGTCGTATTTCACAGCAGACGGCCAGGATTGAGTCGCCCTAGCGCTCTAGAACTCTGGCTTAGGAACCTACTAGAAGTAATACTTTGGATATTCAGTTAGTTGATACCACAATTACTGGTGGGCAAGTTAAGCTTATTGGTGCTCAGTTCTAAAGTTACCGACCTGGCAGGATGATTCTGTTGCGCGCACAACTCCTAATTCGACGGGACGTTTATTTTACCACTTTCTAAGTTGGCATTTCGATCTTATTTAAACACTCGAACATCATGACTTAGACGTAGTTCACTTCAAGTAGGTTCATTGTATTCTTCTCAGCTATTTCTATGCTTAGTCTTATATGTAAGCTTAAGTAAACAACTCAACGCAATCCAAAATCTATATTCAAATCGCATGTTAGCAAGACACATCTCACGTCTTCAGAGTTCCAGATATACGACTTACAATATTCGGGTTGAGGAAGCCACTACTACTACTTCCAGAGATAGAAGAGATAGTAATGGTATTGGACCCGGCCACCAGGGTCCCCGAGGGAATATTAACATCATACACCTCGCCATATCCTCGGTATGCGCCACGGGTGACTCCGCGGCTATCAATCTTCGTAGGAGCCGCCGGGCTAGGCCCAGACCAGGAGTTCACCTTCGCCTGCGGCCGTGAGCCGGCGTAGGACAGTGTCGTCGCGATCCGCAGCGTCGCCGCCCCGGGGGCCGAGGCCAGGTTGAACTTGATGGTGACCGGGTTGTTCACGTTCTGGAAGATGGCCATGGGGAACTGGCCGACGGACGAGGAGCCGATGGTGTACGTCACGGGGTTCCAGGCGCCCATGCGGCTGTCGGACGGGTGCATGCGCAGGAACTTGTCGGCGTTGAGGAACCCCGTCGGCTGCCCGTCGTACTCGCCGATCTTCCAGAGCGAGTTGTGGCTCGCCAGGGTGCTGGCGATGTTCTTCGACGTCGTCCCGCCCGCGCTGACGCTCACGCCCGTCGCCGTCGCCACCTTGTACTCGCCTTGGTAGAGCACCATGGTGTACGAGCCGGGCTTCATCGCCGGGGACTTGAAGGCGCCGTTCGAGGAGGCGATGGTCCAGTACTGCGCTGCGGAATTGTACCAGTGAACCACCGTTTGGAAATTACTTGGAACGCCCGAGGCGGTCCCTGATACGTAACCTCGCGACGACGTGGGGACGAAGCCCTGGACGTCGAGCTCGGAGAAGAATGAGACGTCTGCGTTCTTGATGGAGGGGACACCGGATCTGGAGAACACCATCATATAAGGACCATGAAGCACATTAGTCCGCCAGTCTTCAGTCTTCACATGGCCACTGTTCATGTACCAATAGAGATTCGTGTCGTCGCCGGCATTATTAGATTCGATATCGCGGAAGAAAGGCCCGCCTGACGAGGACTCGGGCTGCGGCGTCAGCATGCAGACGTGGATCTCGTCGGAGCCGCCGTACACGCATTGTGCGTCCTTGTCGATGAACCTGGTGCTCGAGTAGAATTTCGAGCGCGTCTGGCCGTTGACGAGGTACACATCGGAGCCTTCGACGGCAGAGCTGGAGCCCGCAGTTGTCGACACGGAGCCGTACGGATATTCGTTGGGCAGCTTTGACGATTGCAGACGAGCGATGAAACGCAGCTCGCCGATGCTTGGCTCCGCCGTGATGTAAGTGGCCATGTAGATGGTGTTATCACCACTCTTCGCCACTAAGTAGTGGGTGAGAGTCGACGTGACGCATGTTACCTTGACATACTCTACATGCGGTAATGGTTAGTTTATTTCCTTGTATACACTCGAATAACGGATTAAATTTTTCTAGTAGCACTCACTCCCGCTGATTTGTGTCACGCTGACCGTCGCCGAACCGAGTCCAGAAGAGATGTGAGAGCCTTTGCTTTGGCCCTGAAGTTCCGTATTACGGTACTTAATTGACGTGATATCGCAGCTCGTGCCGCTGACGGTAAAGACAAGCGGATCAGAAGACCCGGCGTCGATGACATAGTTGTTGCCGGACTTTGTGAAGCCGAATGCGGCCGACACCGAAGAGGAGAATCCGAGTGCGGATAGCAACACCGCGGATAGCAACATGATGATCGACTTATCTCTCAATAATTAAAGATACAATACGACGCAATTGGTAGTAGCATAGCCATGGTAGGGAAGCAACCCGGATTCGACTTCATCTTATAGTTCTTGACATTATAAGTCTCATTCGAACTTCTAGAGTCCACGTACTACGCGTCCCGGGTATGTATCAAGTAGATGAATGATATTCAGGCACAAACTTAAGCGCTCTTGCGAGAGTGGTGACTAACCGGGAGCTTGGGACAGAAACAGATAATACGGAGGATCGCCTTGCGCAGAGTATAGCAAGTCGAGAACTGGCAATTAGAGCAGAGCAAAGCAGAATTTGGAGTGCTGTAGTTGGAAGTCTAGATTACCCCGGAGTTGAGGCTCTAATACATAACTTTTATTGCGTTCCTCAGTGTTGCTGGACGACTGAGTGTCCAAATACGATGACACTACAGTCAGTCTACTATACCGAGCGTGAGAATTCACCTAGCCTTTCGACAAAACGTCTCAAGGGAGCTATGTATACAGTTGTGTACGATGGTAACAGCTTTGGTCGTTCTTTGGGTATTAATAAGTATTAACGGGCCGGTTGCGCCTGTGCAGCCCCATCTCGGTAAAATGCTCCCCCGAGGTAATGTGACACCGAATTGAAAAGGGTCGCGGACACGTATAGCATTATTGCGTCGTTCGCTGGTGAGAATAGACAGTTAATTTGTTTCTTCATAGTTATTTATTACGGGACAAAATGAACATCCGATCATCAGGTAAAGGTAAGTTAGGGGAAGTTTGAGACTGGAAAGCCACGATTGCTCCTTGTATTTTATTCAACGTAATCCGCCACTCGCCTAGTAGAGGGGCCCGTTGGAGCTCCAGCGAATTCGAATTAGTTAGAGGTTGCAGGAGGTTAAAGCAGGTTGCCAGGATTTCAGCATCGCAACCATTTCGGATTCGAGATGAACGCGTCACGTCACCCGAGAGCGTTGCACAAACTCGAGTCCGTTGCTACACAAGACGAAAATAAGGATAAGGTGGCGGCCCAGATCCGAAGCAAATATAGCACAAAAGATATCCTCTAGGAAGGTGGTAGACCTAGAGTAGTATGTTAAATAGGAGGCGAATTCGATGGCCGGGGTAAAACCCCCGCCGTTGCATCTGAAACGAACGGGAAATCACCTAGAGCTACACCAGGTTAGTATATTTAGCATGTGGTCACGACATGAGCAGGGATACAGTCCCGCTCCTTATGTAAGTGCAGAAACGAGATACTATGTAGCTCTATCCCAGCAGATCTACACAAGATGTGAGCTTGTATGCCTGAGGGCTGAGATATTGTACAACGCCAATTTTCCTACCATGGCACTGTAGCATCGTAGGCAAATAGGTACGAGACAATTACGTTCTCTGATCGCTCGGATCGTCGGAATCAGGAAGGAAAACATTGAACATTGATGTAGTTTGCGAAGGGCATCTGACTTGAAGAGACCTGTTAGTGCTTAAGTCAACCAACTTGGCAGGTGGTATATAAGCACATTAGCAAGCATCCGAATGCAACGATATTACGTCCTCATAGGGCTATCGTGAGGTCAGTGGCTTCAAGCCCCAAGCTCCTCTTCTCGCTTGATCAGTAAGTATAGCCAAGACTCTTTGTGTATCTCGCACTCGCACCCGCTGTCTGAATTCAATCCTTTGAAACGGCATTAGGCCTACGTCTAAGTTGTTTCGGGAAGCTCAGATGGCTCCAGTTGAAGAGGCCCGATTTAGTCGATCCTAGTTTAGCAATTACTGTAGGCGTGATCGGTTTGACCTATTAAGCTAGTGGGTCGACGGCAACACCTGCGTCTTTGGGTCCCCTGAGCGAATGATCGTACGCGTGTGCGCGAATCCAAGCCTCAGGGGTCGCTTCGCTGGGCTTCACTAATCCCTTGCAATATCCATCGTCATGATGCCGGTGATGGATTCAAACCCCCAAGGTCGGTCGCATTTCGGCACCAAATCAGGACATGCCATTCTCTAGGAATGGACCACTCGAGAGCCTATTAATCCTTTCCTTGGCTCTCGCAACCCTAATCGAGCAAGGCTGAGTCAGGAGCTCAAGCGCCTGTACCTCGCATTGGGACGGCTCCTGAAATCGTCCAAGTTCATTCGCAGATGGCGGGGATGGACGGAATTATTATTTACGGGCCATTCCACCATGTGCTAGTTTGCTGCATATAATAGTAGTCTTACGCTGGCGCCATCGACACCCGTGAGCTTACAATAAAAGGTCAGAGGCGAGACCGTCCTTTCCTTTCTTTCATTCACTTACCCCAAAGTGTCGAATCTCAACTGTAGAGCTTGACACGGCCGACGATCAAAATGCTTCTACGTTCCCTTGTTTCCCTGGCCGCATTCTGCGCCAAATTGGCGGCAGCGGACAAGCAGGTCTTCGCTCACTACATTGTCGGTCTCACGTCTGGGCAGACTCGCGACGAGTGGCAACAGGACATATCAGAGGCGAAAGGGTCAGGCATAGATGGGTTTGCCCTCAACGTTGGAGCCCAGGACACCTACAATGACGCCCAGCTTCAGCTAGCCTATGATGTAGCTTCCTCAAATGGCTTCTCTCTATTCCTTTCCTTCGACATGCAAGCTTCTCAGTGGAGCGCCGATCAGATCATCAGCTACATCAACACCTACAAGACCTACAGCAGCCAGTTTACGGTCAACGGGCTACCGGTCGTTTCGACTTTCGAGGGGCCTTCGCAGTCTGACATTTGGGCTGGTGTTCGCAGCGCCACAGGCGGCATATTCTTTATGCCCGACTGGGCTTCCCTTGGTGCCCAGGGTGTGGGAGCTAAGCTTTCTCTGATCGACGGTGCTTGTAAGCCGCCCTCAAATCTCTTGCTGGTCGAGAGGATACATTCTAACAGAATACAGTTAACTGGGGTGCATGGCCCGATGCGAACCAATACACCATGTCGACGGGCAATGACGTCGCATACAAATCCGTTTTGCAGGGCAAGCCATACATGATGGGCGTTAGCCCCTACTTCTATACCAGTATGATTACCAGAGCCCTCCTCGACATTCTTCTGGACTGACAGAACGCGCTACAGATCTACCCGGCAAGAACTGGTATTCATCTAGCGACTCGCTATGGTTTGATCGTTGGAGCCAGGTCCTCGATATTAATCCCGAATACATCGAGATCATTACTTGTGCGTCGTGCCCTCTAGTGTACCTCATTCGCTGAAACTAATTAGCGCAGGGAATGACTACGGCGAGTCCAGCTATATCAATGCTCCTATTGACCACCAAATCGTGGCCGGTGCAAACACATACGTCGACGGCTTCGACCACACTGCTTTCCGGTTTGTGTTGCCGTACTTCATCAGCGCCTACAAGGCCGGTAACGCAGACGTTGCGGTACCCAGCGAGGGGGCTGTAGCTTGGTATAGGACAACACCCGCAGCCGTATGCAGCGACGGTGGTAAGTGGAGATGACCATAGGACGCCCGTTACAAAGTGCTGACGTATTCTATAGGCACAGTCTGGGGCCAGGGCGGAAGCGCCTCGGCGGCTCAAGGAACCAAAGATGTTGTGTCCGTCATCGCGTTGACGAATGCACCCACCGACATCACTGTCCAGATTGGTAGTGGAGATAGTGGCCAGTCGGTGAGCGCCACTAGCACCGTTGGCAAGGCCTCGTTCTATGAAGTTCCAACCAATGGAAAAACTGGCGCCGTCACTGTCACGCTGAACGGCAAATCTACAACGGGTCCTGAGATCACCAACAGCTGCCCATCTGCGGGCCGTGTAAGTCATAGTGACCTTGCTGGTAACATGAGAGGATCTTCTGACATTGAATAGGTCAACTTCAACGCTGTTGCCATCCAGGTATGATTATGACATGCAATTGAACGCCAGCGTTGGCCGTATTTCAAGAGTACGATACTTGGCCCAGGCTGTCGACAGGGGGGGTTGCCAACATAAAGTGTACTTTAAGGGGGGATCAAAAACGACTACTCTTCCGTGTATGGACGATCGTATTTTATATAGTCGACATGATCTTCTTCTTAATCAGGCTTCTTGATGCCGATTTGAAACTTGTCTGCCCACTCCGTAAATCTATCCTCGGTGCCATTCCAGGGAGTCTTCAGCATTTCGGCAGCAGCAAAGGCGTCAAAAAAGCAGGCATCCATTGCCCTGTCTATGGCGCCAGTGTCCAGCTCGTAGAATGCACAAGCGACTTCGCCGAAACGGTGGGGTAGACTCTTTAACAACGGGTATACTTCGTCTAAACGCTGTGCTATGGGTGTTGCTTGCTCTGTGGGCAGCGAAGGCAGGGTCTTTATCCGTCTCTGGATCAGAGCAGAGTATAGCAGTGTGGTGAGGCGCAACCGCTTCAGGCAAGAGTCCAAGCGTTCGCGAATCCTGTCGGGGTCGTTTCGGGGTATGCGCTGGGATGTCATGAGGTCGTCGATCATCTGTTGAGCCGACACATGGGTGTTTTGTAGCTCGTCAGTGATATGCTGCACGTCTTCAAGCCCGTCGCCACCATCATCTTCTTCCTCTCCATCGTCTTCTTCTTCAACCTCTTCACTCCACTCTTTGAGCTCTTCCAGCACGTCTTGCAGCGTTTCCTTGTATTCTTCGGCCTTTTTGACCAAGAGTCCCGTAATGCCGAGCTTTTTCAGAAGAACGACATCGTCGCAAGCAGCCCAGATGACGCCGGTGGTGACCATACTCCCCTTATCACCCCTGACTCCATTCTTGCGATCGGCGGGCAGGATCTTGCCGTCCAGCGGGATCGCTTCGACCAGACCTCTCAGCTCTTTCAAGACGCGGTAGCACCTCCAAGCCAGATCCTGGCGCACAATGGCGGTGTACGTATGGGCGGCGCAGAGCTCGACGGCGGAGGCAGTGGCGGGGATGGGACCGGCAACAAGCTCGCGCAGAACTTTAGCGATGGCCGAGGGCGTAAAAGGCTCGTTGATGATCAGGAGAGATAACTTGGTGGTGTGCGCCTTGATCAGGCTCGCCGAGTCGTGCGCCAGAGAGAGGGCATCGATCGACCCGCCCCCAGCATCGGGCGTGGGCGTGGGCGCGGGCACGCGCGACGACGAGTCCGGTACGGCCTCGTTAATGGCGACAGCATGAAGGCTGTTTTCAAGCTGACCTATCAGGCTGATGGCGGATTGGACGAGCTCTTTGAGGCTTTCGAGCGAGCCGTCGACAGCCTTGATGGGCATATTTCTGTTGCGTCTTAAAGAGATGGGCGATGGATACGTAAGTGCGAACTACGTATAGATTTTTCGTATCTTGAGATATTATGATTACCTCCTCGGTGGAACATACAAAGAGGGGGAGGGGCGCCTGTAATAACCTTTTAGGTAAGTACCTCTTACAGTAGACAACAAGCAGTTAGTGGGCCGCTGTTACTTTGTGGGTTTTGTTACCAGTCAGTCGTGACTGCACTGTGAATGGGTACTGCTTTCCCACTGTAATTATTGCCATTCACGGTAGACTTGACATACCACCCACATGAGGGTTCGGTCTGTTTTCCCAATTGAACTCCATCTTCTATTTACTCCATACTACGCTACCCTTTTTGGTCAATTGATCGGTCTCAAGCAACTCCCTCTTCTGCCAGCTGGTGAACAATTCCTCTCAGCTATAGTCAGTTGCGCCCTCCTTCGCGCGTACAGTGACTGATAACAACTACGCCCATAAGCAACATCGCACCATGACTTTGCCGCCACGATTAGCGAAAAAGACAAAAGATTCTTGTCTCGCCATAGACCTGAAATTGTCGGGATAAACTTGGGTTGTTTATGTCCGACACGCGTACTGAGCTTACCAGAATCCGAGCATCTATTTCTTACCAACAACGTCTTAAATCATGGGTAACGAGTCTACTGAGCTCGCAGAACGTCCAAGTCATGTCTCTCCTGATAGAACCTGCTCCTACACATCCTCAGAAACAAATCTATGGACCGTAGATCCGGACGGCGACCTTGGCCTTCAGGTAGGGCAGATAACGTGCGTAAACATTTCGCCGAGCGATGGTGGCCAGGACCATGAGCACGAGCTCCCTGTTGTATTCATAGTCTGTTCTAGAGCTTTATCCAGAGCGTCTCGTGTCTGGAGAACGCTCCTTTACGGTGGATTTGCCGAGTCGAAACCCTCTTTTGCGTCGTCAGCTTCGGATTGGGTGGTGAAACTGCCTGAGGATGACCCCAGGGCCATGGGATTCATTCTCGATATCATTCACAGCCGATTTGAATCGCTACCGCGGATCAATGAGTCTATCGATACAGAGTTCCTCTACCAACTTACGGTTTTGACTGATAAGTATGATCTCACCGCCATTGTGCGGCCATGGGCATCCACCTGGATGGGATTTATAGAAAACACTTATGGATCAGTGTCCACTGCGCCCGAAGCTGAGCGTCTGTTGTGGGTTGCATGGGTAATGGGCGATTTCAATCTTTACAAAAGAGCATTTCAATGCCTAGCCCTCAATTGCCATGTTGATGCCAATGGTAACTTGCAGTATTTCATTCGCGACGAAGCTGTACCGCTTTTCGGCTCTACACTAGAGCCACCAGGACTCCATGGTAATTCTGGCCCTCCAGTCCAGTTTCGTTGTCTTCTTCGTACTGATCTTAGCAGAGCTGTTGAAACGTAGCCGATGGGATGGCATCACGGCAATGCTAAACATATATAAAGCTGCCACCAACACACTAATCTACTCGCCTCCTGCCTCTAAACCAACCACAGTTTGTGGCCAAAAATCTGGTAACTCGGCGTGCGAAGCCGCGGTTCTGGGAACCATGATCAAATCGCTTGCTTCATATCAGTATTGGCCCTTGCCAGAAGCCAGTCATGTTCGAACGTGCTTTTCCAGTACCAAGCATACCCTTTCTCATATCAACATCAAGAGCCCTGTACATTCAGATTGCACAGGTATTAAGGGTCGAGACTTAACTTCACTTAGAAACCGGATGATAAAAGTCGATATTCCGTCGTCAATAGCCGAAAGAATGGCCAAGCAAGCAGAAAAGTCTGGACTCTGGACAGAGCCATACTCTCTAGATGGTTGCTTAGGATAACACGGTCTGTAACCTTTTAATTCGGTCACGTGCCAACACTAACAAGTGAGCGACCAGAAAGACTTTCGTACATTACTGTTTTACCATCACAAGGCAATAGGGCAGCAGTTTACATCTAGTACCTAGTGAAGGTGATCGAAATGTGTTCTAGACTTCCCCATCCACAATATAGGCTTTTTGGCAATCCCCGAACGTTCTCGTATGTTTTCTGCATCGCCTATCACTAGATCACGACTGCATAGTGAAAGTCTTCTAGCTCATCCATCTGATCCAATTTTGAAATGCGGTATTAAGCAAAATCTTTTGTCCTAAGGTTTGCTATTTCGGCGTTAACTTTCAGAATCTCATTGTGGGCTGCTCTTCCTGCTTTCTTTTCCTTTAACGTCCATTTTTATAGGCTAGGCATAACATGTGAGTACTTTCAATCCTATCCCCCTGTTGAAATTGAAAGACTTATTGCCAGACATCCTGACTCAGCAACATGCAGAACTGGTAGCTAAAACAGGGATTCCGAATGAAACTCTGCAAGATAACAAGCATCAAGCTTCATATTATCTACCTCTCACCAATTAACGTGCGTGTGCTTATTTGGCAGTACCCAACCTCTTCCACGACCAATGGAAGATGCGGAGTAGTAATGCATGACTAGCATACGAGATCTCATACAGCTACTAGGCGTGGCTCGCCGCTTCTTCATTGGAAGATTGAATGACCTGGTTTGAGAGAGACTGGTCTCGATGTAATGCTAGATTGGGCAGCAACTATGAGTACTATCTGTTGCGTGTGCCATTTCTGTTGTTATAAAGATCTAGCCGCCATAAGATATGAGTTATACCGGCAATAGCGTCAAAGCCCACTAGAGGACCGGGGATATAGCGCATCACAAAGGCGACGCAGATAATTTCACTGGTAAGAGCTATAATTCCTGGGTTATGACTATGAAAGTGATGACATCAAATTTACCTATTCCCTGCGAAATAATGCTAGCAGTAGTGGAGATGATGATTCGTCCATCCTACTTAAGCTTGCACTACTATCCGCCAGTGTCGGACTTCGTGCCATTTTCGCTATGGAAGGCAGGGACATTGGCCTGCTACACATATCCACATCGGCAGATGAACGCGCAGAGGGTTTCTGGCCATCCGATGCTGCTAAGTTCACCAGGTTCCATACTAGTCATACCGTTATTCGGGTATCAAGGGAGGTCTGCCGACATTTGAGACGCTAGGCACGAAAGACATGGTACCATCAGGCTAGAATGGGTGTGTATGGGCACACACGATATAGGGCAGCTTATTTACTTGCTCGTTTAATGACCTTGCATGAAGCTGGAATGTAAGTTTATCTGTAGCGGCCCTCTTTGGCATTACTCTCCAAAACGTCATATCAGCTTTCATCTGTCTGGATCTAGCACCCCGCACACCCAGGAGCCATTGATATTTAGACGTTACTCCGTTCGACCCCTCGTTCACCAGCTTGAAAAGCCTCTGTCAACTATCATCCAAGCCCCCTTGAGTACTCACGAAGATACTGACGGTAGCGCCAAAATGCAGGGAGATCTTGCAATCCGAGAACCCGTTCTTCGAGTCCAGGTTCGTATCAAGCTACGTACAAGCGTCTTCAACTAATCCGAGAACAAGCCACAAGATGAGTGGAGAGTCGAGCAAGGAATAGCCGGTGTAGAGCTGTACCTTCTTGATCAAACAAAGGGGCCGGGAGAACCGGTTTATATTCCGACCTCTGAAGACCCTATTACTCCTCCGCCAGATCCCAAGTACGATGATAAGCTCGCCAAAGATGAGCTTCCAGGTTGGAGCGGGTAAGCAATCCGACAGTCCTTCCGATGGTGGCTGGAAATAACTTGTATATAGGTATGTCGAATGGGAGGACTATCCTGAGAAAAAGAAGAAGGCTCATGAGATCTTGATATCACACAAATTCCCGCCGCCTCCAGAATTCCAGCTTGAGCCAATACCAGGCACTAATCCGGTACTCGAAGGTGATTCTTCTGGTATACCTATACAATTTCCCAGAGCTAACAAGTATTATGCCAGGTGTCAGATGGAAGCAATGGCATCGTGCGAGTGAGTAGTACTAATCTTCCAGCTCTTGTTTACTCTTGTCAATTCCAAAATTGGGAGCCTCTTCTTTTGGGAAGTTCTCCTTCAGCCCCACGGAATCACCAGAGAATTCTGTCCTCTCCTTTTAAAGAAAAGACGCTAACCATACACTGAAGTCGGCGGTCGCCTCAAGAACGTCCCTGAAGAGTCGTGGGATATTGTGCAGGAAGAGAAAGACCCCAATATGCTGCATCTTCTGCAGTTTCCCTACAATGGAGAGCCGCCGAAGAGACTCGTCACCGCGCACGACGTCACGCCAAATCCTCTTCATTTTATCCGAAACCATGGCGGGCAAGTTACTACCCTCACCCCAAGGCATTTGATGCTTGCTAACCGTAACTAGGATCCCAGTGATTGACCCTGACTCCTGGTTTCTGCGGCTCGAGGGTCTTGTCAAGCAGCCTAAGAAACTCACGCTAGCCGATTTAAAAGATGAGAGCCGATTTCCTCGTATGGAGAGGGTAGTAACAATCCAATGCAGTGGTAGTCGCCGGATTGAACAGATCTCGCTCTATGCTGGCGAGGGAGACGAGAGTATGTCCTTCTGGGAGTCATTCAGCTCGTGCTATTCTTAAGTATACAGTCCCGCATTGCTGACCCCAGCCAGTGATCAATGCGCCGTGGGCCGAAGGTGCCATTGGCACAGCACGATATGTTGGCATATCGCTCAAGAAAGTGATCAAGTATTGCGGCGGCCTTGTCGATGGCGGGAAGCATCTCGAACTTGTTGGGGCAGACACTGTGAGTGGTGTTTCAACTTGCATGTTCTTATCGGTTTTTAGCTCAGCGACACGGAAGCCAAATGCATCCTACGCAAGCGTCCGATTGTTCTAGCTTCTCAGGATTGCGTTTGACTTACCATTACTGACTTTGAGCACTGCAGTATTTCAAAATGGGGGAGGTCATGAATTACGCTATCAGCGTGCCCTACTCTAAAGTGCGCGCCAACGAGGTTATGCTTGTTTGGGAGATGAATGGGCAGCTGCTTCCGAAGATTCATGGCGCTCCAGTTCGGGCTGTCGTAATGGGCTATATTGGCGCGAGAAGCGTGAAATGGCTGTATCGTATTACAGCAATCCGCGATCCGACACGAGCACCAGTGCAAAGCCGGGAGTATCTGTACTTCAATCAGCAAGTCGGCAAGCATAATCAGCGTTGGACGGATGGTATACAGATACAGGAAATGCCTGTTAGCAGTGCCATCGTAAGTTACCCCTGAAGTTCCGCGTCCAATATCTTAGGAACCTAGTCGAGGTCTCAGCCAAGTACCCTGTTTCATTCCTGACGACGATGGCTAACTCTCGACTTTAGATGTCCCCGTGGAATAAGCAGGTGGTGATACATGAAGGTAAGATTTCGGTGCAAGGTTGGGCCTATTCTGGAGGCGGTCGATGGCCCGAAAGAGTTGAAGTCAGTGCCGACGGGGGCTTTTCATGGTACATGGTGCCCGTCGAAAATCTTAGTCCCAAGCACAAATTCGCCTGGCGAACGTGGAAAACAGAAGTTCCCTGCGACGTGGAGGGGTGGATTGAGCTTGTGGTCCGGTGCTGGGATAACAGTATGAGGTATGTGGTAAAGCATTCCATGTTTGGCTGCCTTATAGCACTATCTTCCCCCACAATCTTCTGTTCAAGGCTAACTCACTTATAGTAAGTTTGCCATTATTACGCCATCCAGGAGCGCGATCTCCCAGCAGGAATGATACCCTGTCTCTGAATTTATCTGTAATTCATGATAAGATGCTTACATTTTGCAGACACTCAACCGACCGAAGTCAGGAATACCTGGAACTGGGGATTGCATGTTACCAGCAGCGCACACAGAGTGAGGATTTACAGCGTCAATAAGAGCAAGGAGAGGACGAGGGCGAGGCTTGAGGAGTTCGAGAAGAGAGGTACTAGCTTCGTGCCCGTTACGCGGCCTACTGAGTTCCCTCTTATGAGCTGGGAAGAATATGATAAGTTCTTTGCCACAGCTGGGCCACGGGACATTGATGAGTGAGGCGACAATGGACTCATGCTCCCATTTTGTCCTGAAAAGACGGAAACTGGAATACAATGTCCTATTTTCATATCAAGCTTTTCCGTTAGAACGGAAAATGTGTGCAAATGAAGTTGTATAGTCTCAGGTGATCTTTTAGGAGACGTGCAGATTCGGAAGCCGGCCATTAAAGCTTAAGTGCGCAAGCATCAGTAAACGAAAATGTTCAAGGGAACTTGTCTTGAGGTCGGAATCATAGTAGTAGAGATCATCTAGCCTCCGATACGGAGGCCGGCGACATGTGGCTGAATCCAGCCGGCAGTCACTGCCGTTCAACTCTGCATAGTATTAGAAATCTGCTCAGTGTCTTACTATCACTTGCACCATTTGTCCTACGCTCGGTCTGGGACTTTTGCTTCAATCATGGACACCGAACCTCAATACATTCTCCACTTGGGATGCCGTTTGTCGTGGTTGGCTGAAAGGTCGCAATATGTATACGAACTAGGAATATGGGGTGACTCACCTGGTGATGCGGTGTAACAGTCTACTAACCAAACTTTCAGAGGTCGGGTTCCTGATGGAAAGCGCGATTAGTTGCGCCACTGGGTTACATATTATCGTATTACCGGATCACGGCGCGAGTCGCGTAAGATGCAACCTGCTTACTAGATAACTACATGTACAAAAAGTTCTTCCGGTCCTCAGCCGCAAATTGAGCCTCATTTGGTATCCAGCCAACCACAAGCAGAATTCAGGCCTGATCGGTCGACTTGTGGCGGGTTGTAAGCACGATATACGACCTTGACTATAAGCTTAAGTATATACTTGGTCATTTCAGCACCGTCTGCAAGGCGGCAACGATCATTACCCAATCTGCCTCTAGGAAGAGATGGAAAGAGAAAAGAAATGCCTCGTCATCAAACGGCATTATATGCAAGGTCGGAATGTAAGGAAAGAATTAGCGCTCCTAGGCTTCAGGGAGCACAGATATACGTGCGAGCCGGTTTTGATCGATGTTGGATCATGAACAAAGAGACAGCGAGAACAATCTGCGATGATCTTCTAAATTGAGCTGTATGATGAGTACCCCACATGGATTCATCTTTCCCGTGGAGACACTACACATTTCTGCATGACTAGCCGTACACATCAATAAGCAGATATCGTATACTCTCTTATAAAAAGGCAGGCATAAACGTAAAACTGGTAACATTCGGAGTCTCTGAGTCTGACATTGCACTAATGCTACGAAGGCCGTTGTATTTGGCGCGATCTGCGGCATCCCGGAAGGTAGTATTAAAGGGAAGCTTCCGATGGGCAAAGAGTCTGAAGCGAGGGGAAAAATGTAACCGTGATATTTGCTGTCTCCCGATTATGAATGACACTATGTTAATATCTCATCCGTCCGCGTTCAAATAGCACTATTTGGGCTACAATCAACTCTTTCTGCTACACCTTTTCAGCTTTAATCGGTTACAAAGCTCGAACTTATGATTCACTGTCATGTACCTTGATTAACATGTCTCACGATCTATTTCACTCTCTGCCCCTGAAAGTCCAGGAGGCGATACTCAACGGGCCAGCATACATCCCTCCCCCTGGTGTTGTGCCTAATCTAGGTGTGTATCTCCGAACATTCTATGCCTGGTTTATCATCAGCCTGGCCCTTTATAAATTGCTGTAATCTATCACTCTGGACTTACGGATCTCGACTTACATGTTTCTGTGTACGCAGAGCATCCTCCCAATCGCAACCGCTTAGTCCTAATCGTCATCATAATCTGCCTTACGGTTGCAACAATCGCCTCTCTTTTGCGCGGCTATTCTAGGATTTGTATCTTGCGAAATGTGTCCCGTGAAGATTGTGAGATTGCTTCTACATCAGACGTCTGCTTTGACTAACCGCAGTACCCGAAGATATTGCCTGTATTGGATATGTATGACAGAAATATTCCTTAAGTCTCATCGCTTCCAGTACTTTGGTTAACCTCAGTCTCCGATAGATTTTCTCTGTTGCTTGCGCTGCTTGCGGCCTCTGCTTTGTGTATCATGGGCCAGGAGCTTTCGTACATCAGTGGAACGTCCGCGTCAAAGACTTATTCGACTATCTACATGTAAGTCTGATATAGTGCATTAGTTGGATGCATGCTAAATCAGAGATAGATCCTTCATATCGCAACAAATTTCTATGATGTATCTATCGCAGCCTTGAAAGTCGCTATACTACTCGAGTGGGCACGGATATTTGCCCCGAGGGGTACTCGAGGGCTGTTTTATGTAAGAGAACTTAGGACATAGCGAGTAACCATGTTGCGATGCTATTTCTCAGCGCTTTACAGCTCATCATTTCAAGAATATCAGCTAACTCGCATCTCAGACGATGTGTCACGTTTTGTTGTGGCTGAACGTTTTGTTTTACTCCTCAAAGATTTTGCTCATAAATCTTTCCTGTATACCCCATCGCGCGATTTGGGATAAAACCGTTCCCGCGAAATGTCTGAATCAAAAAATCGTGTATCTTGTTGCTGCCGCGATCGGCGTGGTCTCCCACGCTTTTATTCTTGCCCTCCCGCAAACCATAATCTGGAGACTCCAGATGAGCAAACAGAAGAAAATCGGGGTTTCTGTTATCTTCGCTACCGGAATTCTGTAAGAATATCATCTACTGACTTTTACAATCGCATCTAGAAGACTGACTAATATGGCGAGACACATAGAACTACGACGGCTGGTACCTTCCGGCTCATTGCCACGGCTCAGTTGTTGATCTCTTCTGACGTAACATATACTATTTCATCAGTTGCTCTCTGGTGCCTGGCTGAATTAACTCTGCTGATACTAGTGTATTGTTTACCATCATTTCCATCAATATTCCAAGATACAACCCTACCTCCCATCTCCTGTCGAATACCGCGCTTTTGGCCGAAAATCTTTATCAGAAATTTCAACATTCAAAGACTTACCAATACCAGTACTATGAGAATTATCGCTACTAGCTCTGATGAGAGAAGCACCGAGAGTCTCATGAAGCCTAATACTCTGGGGTACCAGCCATATACCTCTGCGGGGGAAAGTCGCTTCAACGACCAGCAAGTGGATGCTATGAGGAACACTATTGCCACGATCCATCTTGCAAAGAGGGCGGAGCCAGGATACAGCGATGCTCAGCAGGTTTAGACGGTAGTTGGTCGTACGAGCTGCCAGCTTCAGGCATCCAGCTCTCAGGTGGATGATAACGCAGTCAACAAGCTTGTTTTGTGAGATAAAGACGGCGTGCCGGCAACCTTGGCAACAGACGTCGGTTATTCTGTACTTGACAAATGCATCAACTATTACACCTGCCTTAGCACTTATTATTAATCGTAGCACAAGAATACCTGCAGTACTTAGTCATACTGCCACAGGCTGGGAGGTACCCGATTAGACCTCTTTTCGTACCATCCTTTGACTTTCATGTACAGTGCGCCTAAGTTTATGAAATAGAGTAGGATGGCTGAGGTGATGCGCGTCTCTAGGGATGCATTTGCTCATTATGTGGCGGCGTGCATCATAAAACTGCCGCTGTAACCTCGGCAACTCGCAAGGTCGACACTCAGCTTCCCATCCGACGGAAGCCGACGAATGACGAAATGTTGTGATTAAACTTCTTCGTATAGCTCAGACTGCATTTGTTTATTCTCTCTCAATTGAGGTCAGCATCCAGTGACATTTACGGGAGATCATAGCAGAAGATGAAGCGGGCATTTGGCCCTAAAGCCATGCGGGCGCCGTTCTTTGGTCAACCACGATTACTCGTCACATTTTAACTGTTTCTAGCAAGTTTATCCAGTTTTGATGTGGGAGATTCTCGAGTTCGAACTTAAGCTACACTGTAACGTTGAGGTACTAAAGGTATAAAGAATTCGGGTATAACTCCCGGACCGTTCTTGAGCAGTTTCATGCCCAGGAAGGCTGAAGGAGGTACTCAGGGCGAAGATAGATGCTGTCATCACTTTTTCGCATGAAGAAGCCTCCCAACCTTACGATTCTCTCTACTCCATCCACAGCTCGCAAAAGTGGCTGCGGCTCTGTCGTAACATCCCGTATCCTCATCTCATCCGGGGGCAGTCCCGGACAAGTAGGAATTCCGGCCAGCTGCCCGTCATCAGTCACTATGGCGCCATGTTCGATTTCGACGACGCGCTTAGCCGCGGAGAACATCGTGACTACTTCCCACAGATTCTCTCTGGGCGCGCACAGACGCTTCATCAGCGACAATGCTAGCAACCTCGTCTTGAGGCAGCGGCATTTTGTCGTGATGAAGAATAACAGCGGGATGAAACCCATCTCGAATGTAAAACCGATGGGTCTAGCGAGGTAATCTGAAGATGCTACCGCAGCCGCCGAAGCAACCATTGAGCGGAATATACCGAGGCACCTGTCATACGCAGTCTCGTGGAACTCATAAGCTGTATCTACCCACACGAGACATATCTGATATCGTATAAGCATGTTGCATCGAACAGTATCGGTCAAGTTCGCCTCTGGTTTGAGCTGCACAAAAGCCGAATGCCACTTATCAAGCAGATGGCGAGTCAGGCCTTGCTCCGCTACTACTTCGGGAGAAACTGGCTTATGTATCATGTCTCCGAGACGATAGGCATCACAGCGTCTGACTAACCTGATACAGCGACCAACGATCCCATCAAGATAGAACTGCGCATCTCCGAAAGTGGAAAAGGCAGGGATGGCATCGTCTATGCAGTGTAGGTTAAGTTGTGAGCGGTCCGTAACACGGAAAAAGAAACGCAGGATGCTCAGGCGTCGAAAGATTGGAGAGAGATATTCTTTAGCCCATGGGAAGGTCTCTTCTACTCTCTTCAGAATGGAGATGCCGTGTTGGCTGTGCTCAGTGGAGGCGTTATGGTTGTTCCTAAGGAATTCGATACAGACGAAGAGGACGCAGACCAGCAAGACCAAAGATTCATTCTTCATGGTCTTGAGATGCCGGATAGCAGCATTATAGTGGGAGAGAACTAGGCTGTCGTCAGGCAGCGGGGTGATCGTGTCGCGGTGACGATGGACCTGCTCATAAAGCGAGGCGACCGCTACAACGGAATGCCGGACGGCGGGTTCCATCTGGCTAAACTGGAGAACAACATGGGTCCAGAAATAGGGGTCTAGCGGACCCGATAGGACCGGGGCGGCGACCTCGACAAAGAATTGCAAGGACCGCCGCTCCGAGGCATCGTGCACGTTGGGGAACAGGTGGCGCGGCCGATGCCATGAGAGGGCCGAAGTTGTCGAGAGTGATGCGTAGCCGTCACATTTGCGTCCTGTAGCTGTGCACTAAGGAGAAGCAATTAGCACCGCTTGGCGAGCAGGAACTATTGTTGCTCCTCGATATACTATGACGTGATGGTGCGAGTTGGTTGGTTATTGAAGCATATGGATCAAAGTCCGAGGATTTATCCAATTGGGGTTGGTTCGGATGGAATGGTCGGTACTCACGCGTCTACACGATGGCTTTTCTTCATCACATTTCACCTTACGGGCCCTGGAGAACCGGTGAACCGGATTCATCAGCCACTAGAACAAGCGCATAACAGGGGTTGCCAAAGAGATTGGCGAATAGAGGTACCAACTTGCAAGTGAGACAGCCTGTTCGGACTTTGACGTTCCCTTTACGAGCCATGAGGATTGTAGGCCTTTTCCAGATCGATGAACTAGGACGATCCCCAGAGACAATACGACACGAGTAAATCAACAAAGGGGGTTCTGCGACTTAGTACCATAATGAGAAACGAATGAAGTACGGCGAGTCAATGATTATGCTACTCTCTCCTATGATTGTGAAATCAATTCAGTCGTAATTCGGGTAGCTCAGTTAAATCTCGGTTGTGTTATATTCGATATCCTCCTGGAGGGAGCTATTGTTCTTCCAGTGATTTGATTCCACACGCGCAACAAGCCAGTCTACTAAGCGGTCTACAAGAATAGAAACTACCCTGTCAAAGTGAAGCGGCGTCATGCTAGAGAAGTGGGACAAAGTCCGAACAGGCCAATCAGGTTGCCTATGGCATCTCGGTTCTCACTGCTGTGAGGCGGCGCAGCGCAAAAGATTCCAAACGTAGCTTACAGAGAACCATGCTTACTTAATTTGCAAGTGATTACCCTCAGCTCTTTGCGAGATATGTTTCGTCTTTTCTTTATTTACGATGACCGGTTAACGAGCTGAACTCAGTTTCGCTGCTCGCCGAACAGGGATGTGATTCCATCAAGCGACCATTTATATGGCGATCAAACCCCGACAATCCTGGGACCATTTGCGGTCTTTAAAGGAGATCATCGTCACTCACATCTGATGGCCATGGTTTTCTCTTGAAGCCTTACAAATATCAGAGAAGATAGGGTGTAAGTTATTCAGTTAATTGTTGTTGAATCTCATTCTCGACTGTCGCTGTCGGCCTTGGCGGCTGATGCGTACGAAGTCATCCGTCACCTCATTGCTGAGAATAGGTAAGCTAAATTGCCAACGCTTACATAAATCTCAAGACCAAGCCTAGGCTAACAAAGCACAAAAATAGAGACTGCATGAGGTATATGATAATAATGAAGAACCATTACTATTCATTAGGACCGTCACATATCGTAGAAGGATATATCAAACAGACAAGCATCACAATACTCCTTTTGTTCTCTTGGCCCACGTTAACAATAAGCGCGCAGCCGCTGATGTCCGCCAATCTATTGGTCATTATAGCGACCCTCACCCGCTGGTTCCATCATGAGCTCAACTGGCATGTAATCCGCCGGCATGAATACAGAGCCTGCATCAAATGATGGTCTCATTAGTCCACGGGTATCATCCCGAATTGGTGATAGGATAGGAGCAGTAACTCACCATCTGTCCACTTCACACTCCAGCTATCCTGAGCACCCGGGAAGGCAACCCACCTACCCTGGCCATCGTTGGTTAACCTGCCATTTGCGACCTGGAACGTATCCCATAGCATGACTTGACCGTCTGCGGGCTTCGCGCCGGAAGGGTTAACCATGTCGGTCAGGCTCATGAGGCCGTCCGTTCCAACGAGGGCAAGAGCATGGTCGACAATGCCGATGGGATATGTGTGGAGCTGACTGCAGCCCTCCTTTTTGCTCTCAGTCTGGTAGACTCTAATGGGAGAGATATCATCGCCGTAGACCCCTAGGGTAGAAGCATTTGATGATAGATAGCGGCCGTCGAGCTCGGGCACAGAGCTAAATAGAAAGGGTTAGGGGTCTTGAGTGCTTGGATAACGTCATCAGGTGTACATGAGATGCGCCTACGAGGTAACTTTGAGCTTAAAGAGATCCAGGCCGTCAGTAGGGGCAGCCTCGACGTTGCTGGCAATGAAGCCAAGGGAGAGTATGGCGGTAGTCCACTTCATCTTGATCTTGATAAGATAGCTAGGAAAGGGGTGATGAACGAGAATAGGTTTAAGTTTGTGTTGATTCGTGCGAGGTCTAGTGGAAATTGTGATAGTCTGTTGGGAATGGTAAACGGACTTTGAATGTATAAATCAACGGGAAATAGAGGGAGGCTATATATGCTAGGCCCTGCGGGAGGCAATCTACCACTGTGAAACCAGGCGATTGCCCCTCCCGTTGTAGCCAGTTCAACATTCGATCTGATGAACAGAAAGAGCTCCGTTAATCAATTCATCATGTTGTAGAGTAGATGGGGCAACGGCGAAATCGCGTTATTCCCCTTCTCGCCTGTACTTGAGAATGGTAGGTAGGGTTGCAGATTGAACCTAAGAAACTCTTATCCTATGAGACGCGTCAATGACGGCATGCATTACCGCATTAGCATGGGAGTCTGGAAATGGCGTGGAACAAGAAGACACACTCTCTGCTTCTAAGAATGCCGGAGCTGGAGGCCATCATTCCCGGCGCACAAATAACACAACTCAGGAGTGCATGGGCAGTACGAAGCAACCCGATTTTCAGATTGTGTTACCTGTGGGTGTCACCCATTCGTCTCTTGTCATTCTGTCTACGTAAGACTTGTTTCAATAGCAGGACATGGCAAGGAAATACCCGAGATCGCGACTGAGACAAGTGTTCTTGTGGTCGCTGAGGAGTGTCTGAACTAAGGGAGACCTGGCAGGTCTTCTCAGACCCCGGGTCAGCCAGTTGGGTTGAACGCCTGGTGTAGCACTGGGAAGAAGACACTTTTCACTTTTCCCGCTTGGCGTGAATGACGATGGATGGCTCCGAAATCAACCTCGCGCATTCTGTACTGACTTCGTCCAAAGGAACATGTACGAAAGTGAGTTTGGGTTGTTGCAGCTGCAGTCAATCAAAAAGTAGAAGGGTAGGTAATATATACAGTTGCTAATTATAGCGGTCTCGGGCCATTGCCAGGCTCTTGGCTCTTCTGAGGGGAAGCCTGGCCGTCGCTAAACCTTGTGGCCGTGGGGTGACGGTAGCGCGATCGTCTCCTGTAGTTCCCCTAAAGGGCCGCCTTGGGCAGGCCCTGGAAGCACACGTACCGCGGCCAGCAGGCTAAACTCGGACAACAGCCTGCCAAGTTCACCCCGACAACTGGAAACGAAAAAGGACAAATATAGCTACACGACTGACAGACCTACGATCACAATATTTCACCCCGATGGTAACCGCTCTACATCGAAGATCAAGCACATGTGTGTCATACATGCCAAGTGCGTTGGCGAAGCAACTGGCGAGAAGTTAGCCCGGTCTCCCATTCTTGAATATGCCCACCAACCAAAACTGACGAGCGAGAGGGGGGCGAGCCGTATTGTGCTACTCGTAACGATTTGGCTCTATTTGCTATCCTCTCTTATTAACTTTATCTTCTTTTCACTTTTGTTTTGCATTGGCTCCAGAATGCAGCTGCGTGTATAGGAATGTTTACAGAGAGCCTCGTATGAAAGAACAAGAACGACTATGGCTTTATTATCCTTCTTACCCCTTGGACTGAGTGAAAACCATTCTGGTCTGATGGAATATAAATATCTCACTGTTCATACTCAAGATAGCGTTTTATCGCATCTTTTACTCGACGCCCATTTCATGCTTAACCTTTTGAGTACCTGGATGCTATAATCGTCAATGTTTCGTTGGGATAACCCCTGAGCTCTTCTCTACATAAAACAGGGCCGAACCATTTCGCTTAGAGCATATGCTCATATCAACCTTACAATCGGAACCGTTCACTCAGTATCTACTCTCGAGATTTCAGCAAGATGTGCAAGCATTGGAACGCGTCCTCTTCAAACTGGGCACGGCCAGGAGCAAGCGGTTAATATGACACCAAATCAACGGTATGGGAGCATATGGGACTGGTATAAAAAATAGAATGATATTGTGAGACCACCTCAATCATCGCCATCATCGCTTGGTCCCGGAGTCCAGTGGAAGGTTCAAGTGGCCTATGTCCGAAGGTAGTTATCTATGTCACATGCCTTGTTCCTATATTCCCGTCCAGATCTTTAGACTTTGTATGCGCAGCGTTGTAGGATCGATACCTTGTGCGATCTCCAGGTTCCCACTTCGACCAAGATCTGGGGCGGCAAGGTCTAAAGATGGAGCGAAGACTTACATACATGTGAACTGCCCATGAATCACCCTCCCTGGTGTATGAAGGGCGGCAGCTCTCATATATCACGTCGCCCAACGATGCGGGGTTCACGGTGAGACCCTTTACTTAGATAGTCGGCCACGAGACATTAAACATACCATGCTTGAATATCGTCTAGAGGTGCGACATGTTGCATAGTAAGTGACAGATGTATACAGAACTGCTTCAGCTCCCTAACGAATCTCTGGGTCCTAACCTTCCCTCAGAACTGTACACGGCATTCTCGTGTACTCAGACTCCAGCCACGCCATAGATTAACATCTTCGAGGGTGAATCGACTATTCCACATTATTCCACGAACGGTGCCAGCTTCCTTGGTGTCAATACCATACGGCAAGGGCCAAGTTCGCCAAGATGAATACTTCCGATCAGATCATGTACGCGGGCTGCTGGGTAGTACTGATGCTGTACATCGCCAGTACTCTCTCTGTCTTCGCCCGCCGAAGTTGCATTGGCTGTGCATTATCCTTTCTGTTTGCCTGCATTCTCTGGCTCGATTTAGTCCTGTTCAATATTTGGTTCTTCCTTCCTGCATTCGTGTATCACGTACAGGAAATCAACATACACCGCAACAACACATTCGATATTTTCCAAGTCATAGTTACTAGCGAGGCGGCGCGGGACATATACCTGATGGTACTAGGGTCGCGTAAGTGAAGCTCTGATCCTCCTCTCTATTAACCCAGTTCTACTTGGAGGTTCTATTTGGTACCCCATTTCAGTCGACTATTATCTATCCTATTAGCTCAACCATTCTGTTTCTATGTGTATCTATGGCGAGCTCATTTTGAACAATCACTAACTCTGCTATATAGTTGGAAGCTCGTTGGCAGTATTCAATGCAGCTAGCATGCTCCAAACCGAAGGGCGCATCGCTATGTTAGAATATAAGCTCGGGAGACTCTCTGGATATCTCATCAAATCGATCTATCGAGTATGCGACTACCTAGATATCGGAAACGACGGCTTGGTATTACTGCCCATCACTAAGCCAACATATATATATGAAAAAGAATATGGTGCCTGGGAGATAGAATCCTTTGCTTAAGTCTATAACCTGTTCGAGTATACGCCGCCAGCCATGGATCGTCTCCCCTTTTAAATTGATAGCTTAAGACGGAGCCAGAAGACGAAGAATAAAGGTCAACAATAGCGGCGGCGGCCCTTGAGATCATGACATAAGACTTGGCAATTAACCACACACCATACCACATCGGGATGGATTTCTTGTTAGATTAGAATAGATATGCCGTGTGATTGATGTCCAGAATAATTACTTCTCTCATTCAATTTTGTTCTTATTCGAGACTATGTCTGCTTATACTTCTTTTTTCCTTTCTCGCTAGTAAGATCCGAATCTAGATAAAGCTAGACCGAATACCTGTCTGTATCATGTGATACCGGTCGGTAAACGAAGTAGTCAAACCTAGCAGGCAGCGCGGTTCCGTTCAAGTCAGAACAAGCGACGCCTACGAATGCTCCCGTGAAACTCCCGTGTACCTGGTGTCCACCGCATTCGTCAGAGAGGATAGACGCATCAAAAACAGGCCCGATCTTCTGCAGCTCCTGGTCGCTCTCAAGGGCGTACCAGAATTGCAAGTCTCGACCACGGATTGTGAGGGCTAATTTCACCTTGCCCTCGTTGGGAATCTTCCTCGGCTCGGAAAAGGGGACCTTCAGCCTTCCGAGAGGCCAAGATGCCTCAGATGACATGATGAGAAGCTCACGTTGTCCGTCCGAGTGCGCCGTTACCGTGAGATAGAAGAAATTGTACCGGCTGTAGTAGGCTGTGAGCCCGGCGAACTGCCGCTCATCTTCAGGCGAGAAATCTACCACGGTCTCGGCGTCGTAGGAGAAATGTTCCTGTCGTCGAGCTACCAAGGATTGCTCAAACCAAGAGCCAATGGACTCGCGTCCAAATAAGGTGAGTTTGCCGTCTTTAAGCGCGAAGATACGATCTGTCTCTGGCGTCCGAAGCCATTGAAAGTCCTTGTGCAGCTCATCAGCAAACGTGTATTTCTTTTCGGCCCAGTACTGTTCCTCATCCCGCTCCGCAGGCAAATCTACGAAAAGCGACGGGACACGCCCATTCTTTACGTATAACCAATCGTCCTGCCAAAATGCCTCTTGGATCGCTGTCTCACGGCCCAACACGCAGCGACGCTCCTGAGTGATCGGACGACCAGTCAGGTGCACCAAATACGTCTTGCCGTCTGCTGACTCAACTATATCACCATGGCCGGCTCGTTGCAGTGCGGCGAGTGGGCGATCCTTCGAGGACAAGATCTGCTGCTGGGGATGCACGGTGTAAGGGCCCCAGATATCACGAGAGCGGGCAAGAGTACAGGCATGGTGGTATCCTGTACCTCCCTCCGCCGTAAGTAGATAATACCAGCCGTTTCTCTTGTACAGGTGGGGTCCCTCTACTAGATCTAGGTCTGTGCCGTAAAAGATATTTTTCCTCGGCCCGACAAGCTTCCCAGCGATCGGGTCGAACTCCTGCAGCACGATACCGGCGAATGTCCGAGGCCGGGCGTGATGGTCTATCAGCATATTGACGAACCACTTCTTACCATCTTCATCATGGAATAGAGACGGATCGAAACCGGACGAGTTAGCGAAGACAGGGTCAGACCAAGGGCCTTCTATAGTGGGAGAAGAAACAATGTAGTTGTGAGTGTCTTTGAAGGACCCGTCCTTGCGTTTCACATCGGTGTACACGAGCCAGAACTTTTCGCCATCATGAGTCAAACAGGGGGCCCAAACTCCACAGCTGTCCGGATCCCCGCGCATGTCCAGTTGGCTCTTCCGGTTCAGCGGGCGGGTGACCAGCGTCCAGTTCGCCAGGTCCCGGGAGTGGTGGATCTGGACTCCCGGGTACCACTCAAACGTCGAGGTGGCGATGTAGTAGTCCTCGCCAACCCGGAGGATGGAGGGGTCAGGATTAAACCCCGGGAGGATGGGGTTCCTGACCAGTGGCATGATGGGTTAGGTCTTTACAGGGTAGGAGCATGCGAACAGGGGGGTCAGAAGCTATTTGGAGATTCCGGATAGGATGCAAGCTGGTCTTTCATCTTGAAATTAATTAAATGGCCTCAGCTGGGCTTTAATAAATACCCTTGATAAACCGGGGATGACGATTTCCGCTTCCAACGGCGGCATCATTGTACATAGCCGTTGCCAAGATCTCCATCACATCACGACGCATTTATCCGTAACAAACCCAATAGGCCCAACATAGTGGAGGTGGCCCCTCCAGCATCCGTTAGCGTGATGGAAGCCTCCATCTTCTAGAATGTGAAAATAGTACAAAGATAATATCACAAGGGCGCAGTGTCAAGTAATAGATGACACCTGTCAATTTGTGATAGTAGCTTGTGAGCTGATAGTATCAAGTTATGACTGACTGCCTTGAAGCCGAACAATAGCAGACCAAAAGCATCATACCGAAACATCGTTTTCCCCTTCGCTTTCTTGCTCTCCAATTTCCTGTTTGGCCCTCAGTCTTCTGTCACAACATATGCTTCGGAATGAGCGTAATCTCAAACGTCAGCCTTCATTCAAAAGTAAAATCTTGTTAGACTCTGTCCCAATCCAAACTGTTCAGTTGTGACTAGCGCGTCCGAGTTATGATGAGATTATTGTTAGACTTCAAAGTGCATGCCATAATCACCAATTCGAGATGTATATGAGAGAGAGAAACTGTCTCTATAAACCGTTAACTGCTTATGAGTTTTATTGGCAGGCCTTCATTTTGAGAGTTCTCTGCCTTCCAGAAGCCTAAGTTGGAAGGTATTCAACTACTGTAGAGCAAGGTTTTTCAAGAACACCTATTTACAGCACGAGTAGAGCCTACAGTTCCCCACGTCTGACGTTAGTTTCAATGCTGACGGCTCAGACATCGCTATCATGAGTGTCAGAATCATCTAGGTCACCCGATCTTATCAGTTCCCGAGCGGAAGACCGACGCGCGGCTGCTGGCATCGAGAGATGCGACTACGCTCTCAACTAATACCTCAGTAATGAGAGCCCCCTTTTTCAGAAACGCATCCCTCAATGTTTGGATACACTGCTTCGGACCTAAGGAGACGAGCTAAACATGAGCTTTATTTCTTCCGTGAATATGATCGGAAACACCACTGGCAGAAACTTACCTTTCGATAATCTTACCTAACTTCAAACTGGCCGAACCATAGCTCCCAGCTCGTCACCGTCACATGGAAAAATACTGAGTAGAAACAATAAGAGTTGTTATGCAAGGAACAGAAGCTAAGGGCTCGAGGAGCTCAAACATTCACGATGGAATTGGACGAACGACACTTGATACAGTAGGGCAAAACGAGGTATTTTGTGAGCACAATATTTGTATTCAGAGAATACTATACTGACAAATTTGTGGCAGTAAATATTTCAAGTATTATCTTTAGATTTTATAATGTGAAATAATGCATGATTTGCCTACTGCCAACATAGTCGTATCGACAGACGCCCACAATTTAGAACGGCAGATGCCTGCGCTTAGACACGAGTAAGCCTTGATATCTTTCTCATAATTCCTTGGCATGGTACCGAGATTAGCCTGTAGTCTACATCCCGGACGCGATTGCTCTAGATCTTGCAATTGGTTGGCCGCGGCTTTTGAAGTCAACCGCATAGATATTAAGGCCCCTTCTAAACGACTATATAATCGATATAGTCTCTCACAGCTAGAGACGATGCATACACCCAGGATTATCACATATTCCTACGCCGAGCCTTAAGAAGAGATAGAACATACTATGCTCAGACTCGTCGAAGCTATTCTTGGGTGTCGTGAACCAATGGTATATTAAGCGGCTATATTCACTATCCCTTGGCGAGAACGACTACGGTCCGGCCCATAGCCCCTGGCATATACTTAATATATCTGGCGATAAGGCGTGATGATGCGAAAAGGGAGATAGAAGAAGAAAGAAGATCTTGATTCCGCAGTTGTGAATTGATAGAATTCAATGATGCCGAATCTGCTGTCTAGCCATCTTTAACGCTTCCCCTGTTCTGCCCTGTCTCAGTCCCCTATTAGCTGTCTGGTGGCCATCTTGTAGCTAGTATCATGAAGTTCATTCCGATCGCCGGCACGCTCGCGTGGGCGAGTGCTGCTGTCGCAGCCCCGCGCATTTCCGCACATCGACGATCGGACGAGTCGAGCCTTCGTCGAACCGGTCTTCCGCAATTACTTGACAACGAGGTTGAAGCGCTGCTGGTGGACAACGGCACTCATTCTGAATACACCTCGAATTGGGCCGGCGCTGTAATGATTGGTTCGAAACCAACGTAGCGTCCCAATCAAGCCGAGAATCATCGGGACTGATTATGCCTCGGACAGGTACCGGATACACCACCGTCTCCGGCACGATTGTGGTCCCGCAGCCTGCCACGCCTGTGGGGGGCAGCAGCACGAGGACGTACTCTGCGTCTGCATGGGTCGGTATCGACGGAAGCACCTGTCAGACGGCCATCTTGCAGACGGGCGTCGATTTTAGTGCGAGGGGCAAGACGATTACGTATGAGGGTTGGTACGAGTGGTACCCCGATTATGTAAGTAACAGGCCTACGAGTTATGCGCTGAGCGTATCCGGCGCTTTTCCCACGTGTGTAAACGCCGATTGCGTATAGCATAGACCGCAAGCACAGCAGCGTCGTGGAACATGTTCGCGAATCCGGTTGCTTCCGCCTCCAATTCACGGGCTGACAGGGTCGGGGTAGTCATACAGGTTCTCCAACTTCAAGATCTCGGGCGGCGATACGGTCACGATGACGGCACAGGTGACGAGCAGGAACAGCGGCAGCGTCATCCTCGAAAACAAGACAACGGGGCAATCCGTCTCGCATACGTTCACGAACCAGGTCGGGAACCTCTGCCAGACCAATGCCGAATGGATCGTCGAAGATTTCTCGCAGGGGAACAGCCTGGTCCCGTTCGCGGACTTTGGCACCGTCGTCTTTACAAACGCCAGTGTCAATGGCGCCACGGGGCTCGAGAAGGCCGTCATTTACGACATTAAGCAAGGTGAAAAGGTCTACACCAGCTGCTCGACCTCGGGTTCTAGTTCTGTTACCTGTTCGTATGTAGGATAGACATCGTGTATAAGTAAAGGGGGGCTCCCCCTTTTTGACGGAAGAGGAGGATTTCCCAGTAGTAATGAGAGTAACTAAAGAACTTATAAGAGCGCATGAAGCTCGTTCAGGTAGTTACAGTCGTCTCACATAGTTTGGGCAATAAAGACTCATATTCTTGGAGAATCTTTTTCAGCATTTCAATCAAACTGAAATGTAGCCTACTATGCGAGATCTAACCGAGAGAGATAGATAAGGGATGTACGTAGCCCGTAGGTAAGGTATGAGGCAGTATTGGAGAGATTGGAGAGATTGGAGAGGTATTGATTACGTGGGGTTGATCTGCATAGGGTACCTGGGCAGTACCTGGGTCGCCTGGTACGTACGCACGCACGCACGGGCAATATCTAATATAGCGCTGTTTAGGTGCCGAGCCCCACAAGACTCCGCCACCCGCCTCACCCCAATACAGACAGACAGCTCGCGTGCCATGGACCTTGACCTGCCTACCGTCTCGTCTTCCTCCATCACGTCTGAGCCGAAATCGCACACATTGGAGGCCCGCGGCGTAGGATCTGGAGCAGTGCCCATGTTCCCTGTTCGACTTGACAAGGAGACGTGTCGACCAATTACTGGGTTTACCGAAGCTCTGTTTGCCTTCGTGCCGTGTTCGAGCCCGTCACGTTGCTGTCAGCTCATGCATGACCTGACCTGGCCAACACACAGCGATAAAGTTCGTGAAGCTACTGGCTCGGAGACGCCCAACGCAACCTCCGAGTATTAGCGGTGCCACCGCGGCTTAGCTCGCTGGCTCGTCCGCTGGCCGTTTACCGCTTCTATTAATCCGTGTCAAAAGGGCTATCAACTGCCGTTCTTTTAGCTTTATTTCTCCCTCTTATTTCTAAATGAGAGGAGAAGAGAGAAGAGCGAGGAGAAAAAAAAGCTAAGGGAAAAGACATCGAAAGTGAGAGTGAGGGACAGACACACACCGAGAGACAGACGGTATATATATAACTTCTCACTGCGCCCAATCAAGCGCCGCCGTCGAAATAATGTGCATTGCGCTGCTGTCTACGGCGCACCCCAGATACGCCCTCATCGCCCTCGACAATCGGGACGAATACATCCTCAGACCCACCAGCCGGCCGCATTGGTGGACCCATAAGGCCTCGGGCGCCCGGATCCTGTCACCTCGGGACCTGCACCGCCGCGAGCGCGGGACTTGGATGGGCATAACCAGCACTGGACGCCTCGCCATCCTCACCAATTACCGAGAGTCCAGTCAGGACGACCCAGACCATGCCATCTGCGGCGTGCGCAGCCGTGGCGCCTTACCCATGGCGTGGCTGACTGCACCTGCCGACGAGAAACTCGACCATTTCGTCAAGAGGATGGTGCATGATCCCGCTACCAAGGCAGCCGGGGGCTTCTCGCTCATTTGCGGCGATCTCAGTCATAGGACAGATGGCGGTATTGAGCCGCTGGCGATCATTACCAACCGCTGCGACGAGCTGGCTGCGGTGCCGCGTATCGCCGGCGAGAGAGGGGCAACCTATGGGCTGAGTAACACTGTTTATGTTGAGCCTCCATCGTGGCCCAAAATCATAAAGGGCAGGCAGCTATTAGAAGAGACTATACAGGAGGCCGTCGAGAAGGACTTGGACGAAGAAAAGCTGATGGACAGGCTTTTCACGGTGCTCGAAGATGACACCATGCCCCTGCGACCGGGCATGTCAATGCAAGATCACATGGACGCCCTTCGGCAGTCGATCTTTGTTCCACCCTTTGGCGATGACCAGGGGTGGAAGGATATGGCCGACGCAGCAGAGAAGGGCAGAGCACAGGCGGCGTTCGACGCCATCGAGGATGAGAGCGACTCCGATACACCACTACCAGCCGACCCTCATGTCAACTTCATGATGGGCGCGTACGGAACACAAAGGCAGACGTTGATTCTTATTGACTGGGAAGGAAATGTTACTTACAAGGAACGGGCACTATGGGATGCTCATGGAAATCGGTTGGACAAAGGCCAAGGTGATATTGTCATTAAGTATAAGATAGATACATCCCCCCAGGGAGACTAAACTCGGACATTTTACTAAATGCCTAGTTCGAGCAATTACAAGAGTTCAAGTACGGCTAACCGAGTGAAGTTGAATAAGCCTGATACGGAAAGCTTGACTCAGACCTGGGTTCTCGGCGTAAGGCATGATGCAGAGAGTTGTTGCCATGGTAGGAGCTCTAGGATCTAGATGATCAAGTCAGCTGCACCCGAGCGGGTGTGAAAGGAAGCTTCATGGTGGGCTAAGTAAATAGATCTATCACAATAATTTGTGCGCGAATTTCCTTTGCTCCCCTTGACCTCGATGATTAACCTTGTCCACAGAATCATACGCCGAGCAATCCAGCTACTCAACAGCTATTACAGTCTCATAAATTCACCAACGCCAGCCATCTAATACAAACTTATAAAAAACCCCCCCTACCGTTAGCACTAGCTCGAATTGCAACTACCGCCATGGATAGCGAGTTATTTCGCCTTGGCCCAAGATTCTTCTTCCACAGCTGGCCTCCCGAGCTTCGAGGCACGGCCCCAGGTAAGAAATTTAGAAACTGAACGTATCTTTATAATGAATTGTTAAGCCCATAAAGGCTTACGAAAACCTAACTCACGCTGGATGCAGAGCTCAACATACTATCTTGGCAAGAGCGCTTCTACGGCAGACCCCTTCGACGCGCTCAATATCAACAGATCTTGCCTTTGTTGAAATTAAGAGGTGAAGTGAGAGCCGAAATCGCACGTCGACGACAAGAGGGAGAAACGAAGGGGGAACGGACCAAGTAAACTATGAAGCAAGAGTCTGGATATTGCTTTTGCCTTAGCGACTTTCTGAAAAATAATTACATTTCACATGTCGGGTTCACTCCATTAGCTCCCTAGGAAACAGAACCGGTAAGACGTCACGTCTGTCGCCAAGAACACGAAGTCCGTAGTCTCAACTTATTGAATCGAATCGCTATTTGCTAACTACCATCTCTTTAGTCCTTAATCGCCAGAGTATCTACAATATTATCCGCGTCCTGGCGATATCACATACGGACCAACCGTCCCCGACTTCACTTTTACCTAAAGAACACTATACCTAGTTTCGAAGCCAACGTTAGAATCCGCATATATGATGCGTTTCGCACGCTTTTTCTTGCTTTTTCTTCTCCACAAACCTTTGGCTGTTGCCTCCTCAACTCTGTCTTTTATCATTTCCGTAGCGAGGGCCTTCGGGCCATTCACTATGATTTTTATCGGCCTGGCCTTTGTTCAGCCGTGGGAATTTGTCTGCGAGCTTCTTGCTCCCATGCTGCTCACCTATGCGCCACTATCGTTGAGAGCGAGCGTTAAAGGTGCTCCGGCAGCTATAGTCGGTAGGTTTTTGCTTCCCTCCCTCCCTGACATCCTATTTCGCTACTTTCTATCGGTCTCGGAGAGTTCTCTCGCTTAAAATTGCATTTCACTAACTGGTTCACAGTTGCGTCTAACATACTCGGCTGGTCACTGTGCATGCTGTTGCTTGCCATATGTTTCAGAGCATTAAACATCGAGCTGGGCTGGCTGGCCTTCCCCATAACGATTCTTGAAATTGTGCTACTGGCTCAAGTAATTTTAGCTTCCGAAAGCTCAGTAGTCCAAGAGCTATGGGAACGGGTTTGGGACTTGCTCGAGCTCTAGCTTTAAGCTTCATTCAGGCTTGTGACTAGGGTCCGTGGACTGTCTCGCGATATATTGATTTCATCAGCGTTTTGCTTAATGTACAACAATAACAGGTATTGGTTACTAGCGGAAAGAGAAATACTTCAAATTTGCGGTTGATTTCACATAAATCTGCCAGAGTATGTTTCAGTGATCAAAATGATTAATAGCTGATCATTGTTTATATGAGCAGTATTCAATCATTAGTATATAGTCTTGTCATATAACCCCAAGCCTGTCAGCTTAATATCATTCAAGCGGCTCTTCAGTACACTCTTTGGATTGGTAGCCCTAATCTTCGCTATTACCGTACTTCAAAAGCCGTCAGGAAGTCGAACTAGAAGCAGCATACTGTCTGCGATAGCAGTATTCTAGCTCAGGCCAAGACGTAGACTATCTCAACGGGCCATTTTAGACTTCTTCAAGCTACTACTGCTGAATAATTAACACGAGCATTTCGTATGGCAATAATGATAGCCTCCTTAGAATAGACCGCTTTGCGTTCACGTTCGTAAGATTAGACATCCCCATAGAACCTCCATGTAGCCTTGAAATCCTCATGCAACTCCTTCTCCAGCAGTAGTGCCCTCAGCATCTCGATCGGCATGACATTAGCCTTCAAAACGCGATCATGAAACTCTTTCTCCGCATACTTCTCACCGATAGCCTCGCGCCTCAGCTGCATCAGCTGCAGCGCCCCGAGCATGTACCCGGCCTGATACAAGGGGGGATAGCTCCCATTCAGGCTCCGCCTGACCTCGCCCTCAGCAGTAGACCTCTCGTGCCCGACTCGCTTCACAAGCATCTCGACGCATTCCCTGGCGCTGAAGCGCCCAAGGTGGAAGCCCAGGGAGAAAATGATGCGCACGCAGCGATGCATGCGCCAGAACAGCGACCCGACCTTGTCCTCGGGCGCGACGAAGAAGTCCCCGCGCTCCCAGAACACAATCTCCCAGTACAGCGCCCAGCCCTCGACGAAGAACGGCGTGCCGAACAGCCGCGCGCGGTACGGCCGCGACCGCGCGCCCACGTACAGCTGCAGCCTATGCCCCGGGATCATCTCGTGGAACGCCGTGGCCCGGCTGAAGGCGCGGTTATTGCCCCGCAGCGTCATGCACTTGTCCGCGTGGTCCATGTCGGCGCGCGGGTACGCGATCTGCAGCCGCGGCCCGCCGAGGAAGAAAGGCGACACGCGCTGGCGCGCCGGCGGGATCCGCGTGATGGTGATGGCTTCCTCGGCGAGCCGCGGGACGGTCACGAGGTCGTGCTGCTTCACGTACGCGGCCCCCTCGCTCACGAGGCCGCGCACGAAGGAGGTGTGCGTCGCCGGCGGCTCGTACTGGTTCTTCACGTGCTCGAGCCCGTCGCGCCAGTCCGCGTGGCCGAGCGCCGACGTCGCGGCCTTCATCTCGCGCTCGCACCAGGCGTATTCGCGCTCCGCGATGCGCAGGAGCTCCTCGGGGGTGTACGGGATCATCTCCGCCTCTAGCTCCACGAGGAGTCCGTCGCGGCCTATGGGCTCGCCGACGATGTCATTTTTGTCGCCGCCGCCGCCGCCGCCGATGATGACGTCGCTTACCTGCTTTTCGAGCTTTTGTAGCGCTGCGTCGAGGGCTTTCCGCGGCGAAGCAACCCAGTAGTCGAAGGACGGGTGGTAGCCTGAGTAAAAGTCACATGTCTCATCGATATGCTTACGCAGCTCCCGGATCCGCCGTGCGGCTCTGCTGCCCGTGGCTTGCGAGTATTCATCGCCGTGCTCCACCACGTGGGCAATGGAACGCGATACCGCATCGCAGGCTTCCGAGAGGCTGTCGGCGAGCATCTGGGGCTCGAACACCTCGTCCGCCCTTTGGCGCTGTCTTACCTCGCACCATTTCCTGATTGGCTCTGCGAAGGGCGCGACGAAGGGCGCGAATTCCGCCTCACGGGCACGATCAAGCTTCAAATTGCGCTGTGAGTGGTGCAAGAAGTTCTTCAACAGTATATAGTCGACCTTCTCATCCTGGGAGTACGAGGCGAAAGGTGCCTGGGACAATGCCGCGAGCTCAGATTCAAAGAACTTAGACAGTCTTGCGTAGCGCGTTGGCGACCCCTCGACGTTGTAGAACCTTTCGATCTCGCTTAGGTCTTCGGATATACGGACGATGCGATCCTGCATTATCTCCGGAGATGCTGAGGACGCGGGGCCCGTCACGACTCCGTGTGGGGGCGAACCTGTGTCAGACGATGATACTGGTAGTCCTATGGTTATTTTGGTCCAACCGACATCCTCTTCAACGTGTAGATTGGGTGACATGCTCAGACTTCGGTTCTGCGTCTTCGGTTCCGCTGGCTCTATTGGATGTGAAGCCATGACTCTCAGTTTTGCTGTTTACGTAGCGTGTGTCCAATTCATCAAGATGAACCAAGCCGGCTTTTAAGTCCGCCCCTTTTCCCATCTAACCGGTCGTCAACAGCAAAAGTCGCTTAAAGGCGTACAACTTAGTATATCAAAGTGACTCTCGATTAGCTACAGCAGAAAGAAGCATCGATGGGAGTTGTAGATAATAAAGCGAGGTAGAGTCCTGTAGCTTCCCCAGATAGCTATAGTCCATCCTTACTCCAAATCTCGGCTCCAGGAGAGGGATAGTGTGGGATCGCGGGTGACTTTCGCTACTCTAAGTTCCGAGAGGCCATGATCTCCCATTTGTTTTTCAATGTTCATTTCGAATTCCATCGTTGTAAATTCTCCCAAGAATTACCGGATAAATCTGGTGTAGTTTCCGACTTGTGTACTCCGTATTACAAGTACGATTAAGTTGGGACCGAACCTACGGCGGGGTCTCATAATATTGAGGTGTGCCGCCGGCAGCTAAGGGGCTTCTTTGCCCAGGTTAGTCTAGAATAAAGGCACTACTGGTAGGTTACGGCAGTGAAGATAACTAATCACATGTTATATCCCTGGCGCTACCTAGGTATATCTCGCTTACAATATGAATTTTATCTACGCATAAGCGACGTCTCTTGAATCGGCCGAATCCTGCGCCGCTGCGGATCATTGTCAACTCCAAGATGCAATCGAGACGTATTGGATGTACGATTACAAGGTGAGAGCCAACACACCCCAGAATCCTCTTGAAATCCGCCTCGGCACCGTAACTTCAATAGCGGGATTGACCAACCCCGCCTGCCATTGGGCCAGGGCCTTTTAGCTGGGTAAAAGTCTTCCTGGGATTATCTGGTTACTGATCTGGTTGGTCGTACATGTTGCCGTGCCTATCCTATTTCATAGGCACGGTGCCGAATCGCTTTAAGGATGAAAGAAGCTAGATTACCTAATAGAGCCCTAGTAAAAGCTTGTTTATAACAAGGCTCATAAGCACATGTCATTCATACCGACAACCAGGTAATCCTGCTGGCTCTCATTCATCATTACTTGTTACCTATTGTTATTGTCATTGTTATTGTTGCGCCATTACTTGCTAGTCGATCGTTAGTCACCATGTCTTGCCCTGCTTGTTACAGCGGTGCTGTTCATGATGGAACACCCACAGGGACTGTCACGAAGCTTCACGATCTTGATGTCTATATTGCTGAGCCGGCTAGCGGGAATCCGCCCAAGGGCATCGTGGGTGCGTGGAACTTGCAAACCCCTCTCAACGCATAACTACAATGCATGATACCGCGAGACGTTACTGACTTGAAGTGGTGCAGTTCTTATTCCCGACATATTTGGCTGGGACTTCGTGAACATCCGACTTATGGCTGACAGTTTTGCGAAAAAGAAGGACTACAGGGTTTACGTACCTGACTTCATGAAGGGTAGAAGTGCCCTTGATTTATGAAAGCTGATATCGAGGCAACTTCAGCTGATGATGGAACAGGTAATGCTGCGCCAGTCTCAATGATCAATTCCATGCAAAAGGTGATGGCGCCGAAGACATGGGCTGACACCCTCTCCAAGCCGTAAGTCAAGTATCCCTCCGTCCAGGTACTTCGATCTTGAGTAACCTAAATATCGATCAAGATACCACCTCCTAGCCGTGATTCGGACCGCCATTCCCACCATTTACCTCAATCGCATCGGGAAAACGTACCCTATCGTCAAGTCTTTCATGGAAGCGCTTCGCCACAACGAAGCCGCCCACCTTCCCGTCGGTGTCACTGGCTACTGTTGGGGTGGCAAGCATTGCATCTTGCTCGCCGAGGGCTTCACCGTAGACGGCAAGCCAATCATGGACGCAGGATTCGTAGCTCATCCCAGCTTTCTCTCTCTGTTCGACGACATAGAGAAGATTTCCCTCCCTGTCAGTTTTGCCCTAGGTGAAAACGACAACATGATCTCTCCCAAGCAGGCAGAGCAGCTGGAGAAGATCGTTCTAGAGAAGCCCGATGGCCAGAAGGGTGAAGTTCGGATGTACCCTGGCTATGGCCACGGCTTCGCTTGCCGTGTAGACGTAAAAAACGATGATCCCAAGGGAGCTGCTGAGGCGGAGGATCAGGCGTTGGCATGGTTTGAAAAGCACTTTGAGGGTGTCAAGTATTAGCAACATCATTGGCGGATTGTCGCGGATTGATTAAGCCGCGCGGCTCAAACCGTGCGAGTAGTCGCGCTGAAGCAAGGTGTGCTTTTTATTAATGAGAGGAGTACTCGGGTGCCTCGGTCGGCCTCAGCTTCAATGTTCTTTATGTTGGCAATCACCGACATCAATAGGATGGTGGCGTTATTTTAGCGAAGAGACTGCCTTTAAAATCCGGCCTGAGTTCACATCAAGTCACACAACATTATGCTCTCACCCTTCTAATCTTATAGCCATCGCTCACCGCAGACTGCTGCACTAAGCGGCGCTTATCCCATACACAAGGCATTCTAGTGGCATGCTATGAACCGCCCCCCAGAGCGAGACAGCATCATTCCTCATATATCATGTAAGTCATTCTACCGCTGGGTAGACTCACTGATGCTTGAGCATCCCTTGTTCTCATATTAGTTAATATAATACCACGCAGTTCCTCACTCGAGCTACCATGCTGATCAGCTAGAAACACCTTCTGATGTTTGGCTATCTATCCACATCTGCGCACAATATACCCAGCTATGGCTTGCATCATGCAAGGTATTGCGAACGGTATGCAAACGCGACGCACAGTGGATCTAGCACCAGCCCTCCAGCAAGAGCTGTAACGTGTGACTAAATTTAGGAGGAGTGGCTGTTCCCTCCGGCGTCTGATTATCTAGTCCGTGGACCCGAACTCGGATCTTCATTGGCCTTTCTTCTCTAGTCATCCGGTGTGCATCGCCATCGTCAGAATCGAAACCTCGTATCGGCCAAGATTAAGATGAAAAGTCGCCTTACGCCGGCCCAGAACCAACTGACGATGCACGGTTACTCGTTAATCTGACCACCACAGCTATTAAAGAGAGCTTCAGCTCAACTCAACGCCGTTCGTTTCATCTGTTTGTGGTGCATCATCGGGACCGAGGGATATGTCGGCCGGGGCGTAGGTCAACTTTACAGCCCGACACTCGCCGCTCTTCCTTCTCATCAGCTGTTTCTTTATGCAAGCCTCCAATAGTTAACGTGCATGTAGATGGCACAGTATTGGAACTATTGAACTATCCAAGGCGAGGTCGATACACAGAACCGCCACCTGGTACGAAAGACCAGAGAGGCTTCGAATTATCGGCAGCCAATCAAGATGCCACCGTTTGTCATCACATTCATCGTCACAGAGGGCAAATCCGCCCACGATGTGGTGGCAAGGCATCTCACGCATTCTCGGCTTCGAAATCATGTGCCCTCGGAACACAGTACGCAAGGATACTATGTCCAAGCTGATGACTGGTGGCAAAGCCCCCAGCCCAAGCTGCCGTCGCCATGTTGCAATAGCCAACTCCAAGGCTGCAGCCTGGTTTCTAGCTACATCTTGTCCTACATTTCACTGCGCCGCTCTCCGGGAACTACTCTCAAACAAAGAAGGAGATGCCCTCCAAATGACCGCATGACGGATCTTGGGTATCGAACCCATCCTTGCAAGGCCTGTGCCTGACATGCTGACAGACACGAGATACCTGCAGCCATAATGTCGGGCGTCTAGACGAGTCTGTCGCAACTTCTACCCAAACTGGACGATATATGCAGCCTACTACTATCGCGTGCTGCCCTGAGGCTGCAGCTCGCCCTCTCGGCTACCGCAGGTTGGATATTGGTCTCAGCGGGTGGTAAAGACATGTGGCTCCCTCTACATTCAGTAGAAAAAAAAAGCAAGCTGGAGAGTCCTTTTCTATATAAGAATGAGCGTTTGTTCCTATATCAGGACGGCCTTCTTGGCAAAGTTGGCATCTCCAGAGTGTCACATAAACATTCCCTCTCATAGAGATATCGTCATTCGTTCATCTAGCTCTCACGCCTCTAGGGCTTGGCTCACATACACTCCTACTCTTATTTAAACATCTTATAACCACCATCACTCGTTTTTCAGTCTAACTATTCATCATGAAGCTACCTTCCATCCTTTTCGCCTGTGCCGCGGCCCCGGTCTTCGCTCACCCGGGCATGAACAGAGTGATAGCCGAGATCCAAGCGCGTGATGATTTCGTCCTCGGTGCTCGCTCCGGCACCCTCCTAGGCGATCTACTCATGGGTGTACTCACCGCAGTGGGAGAGACCATCAAAGGTATACTTCAAACAGGAACAGGCGCCATCGACCCCGGCACGAGCGCCTCCTACAACCCGCCCGGACCCCTCGGCTCCAGCGCTTGTACACAAGATCCTCTTTGCGTATGGTACTACGTAGCCAGCAAGATGTGGGGGGACTTCGCCGACGCCAACGGCTGCACCGACCTAGGCCGCGGCGCCATCCGCCAGGGCTTCCACGATGCCGCCGCTTGGGACGTATCCTCCACCTACGGCGGCGCCGACGGCTCGCTGCTCCTCTCAGACGAGCTCTCCCGCAGCGAAAATCTCGGACTGGCGGAGATCGGCGCCGTGACCAAGGGCTACTACAGCACGTTCCACCCGTACGGCGCCGGCATGGCAGACATCATCCAGCTCGGCGCCCTCGTAGGCACCGTCGCGTGTCCAGGGGGTCCGCGCATCCGCGCTTTCGCAGGCAGGAAGGACAGCGCCCGCGCCGCTCCTCCCGGAAAGCTGCCTCTGCCCGCCATGGACGCGCCCGCGCTCATCGATCTCTTCGCGAAGAAGACGTTCACCGCGAGCGACCTCGTCGCGCTCGTCGGCGCTCACACGGCTGCCAAGCAGCGCTTCGTCGACCCCAGCCGGGCCAACGCGCCGCTGGACACCGACCCGCAGATCTGGGACGCGTCGTTCTACGGCGAGACTTTGACGGGGGATAACAAGACCTTCTTCATCTTGCATAGCGATAAGGCGCTCGCTACCTATGGGACGACGCAGGGGCAGTGGAAGCTGTTCGCTGGTTCGTCTGGTCAGGCGCTGTGGAGTCCTGTATGTACTTTCCCCTTCTCCTCGATTTTTGGTAAGTTCTTGGACAATTTGCTAACTTGGTTATTACAAGGCTTACGCTCAGGCTTACTTTCGTATGAGTATGCTCGGGGTCAATAATCTAAATGAGCTTACTGAAATTACTCCAGTCATTCCTACTCGGTGATAAAACACGTTATTAGGAATTCATCTCGCCCTGTATCTTCCTCATCATGTATTGCTAATTTTACAACATCAACTAACCACGTACAATATTACTTCTCTGCTGTACCGCCTAGTTCTTGTGTGCTACTGCTTAAGAATGACGATTTAAGCTTCTTACTACTGGTGTCAGGAGGATATTACTTTACAAGACTTCGCCACGTCCAACAGCACTCCCCGCGCGTGTAAGGAGTCCCAAATCTCGTTTGGCCGCTTATTCGTTCCCCAGTCTCTAATGTCAAAAATAGTTTCTTACGCAATGTGCATAGGGGATGCAAATGAATCAAGAATGGTTATTAAAGACCTTGACCTCAGAGACTGAATCTTGGATCTATCGCTTCTAATGTAACACACTATGAGCATGTGATTCCATAAGGATAACACACGCACCATGCCGATGTCCGAGTCTCTGCTGAGCATTCCACCCTCCCTCTGGAATCATTGGGCAAAATATTGACGTGTAGAAGTAAGGGAAAGCAACCGCTGGGTCAATCAAACAGCCAGGCGAGTATCGAGGTTCGCGAATATCCTCCCAAACCCAAGGAACGCCTTTATTAGGTTAATATTAGAAATCAACGCAGATACTCCCCAATTGCGAGCCCTGTTCCATGACCCTAGAAATCCTACAAGAAAATCCTATTTCTGCGCTTCGGAGCAGACCAGTTGAAATCTGCTGACAACCACCACCACATACATCGAGTAGGTGCTCCGAATGAACTGGAATAGACTGTGACAGACGTAGTGATACTACCAGAAAGAACACCAACCGATGTAATGCTGGCAAAGGTTCTCTAACTTCGTGGCTTCTATGACGAGTTTGTTGACCTGCTGCACAACTTCTAGTTCTTCGTTCGGTTTGAAATCACGGCCCGTCAACTTCTGATTAACTCGGTCGAGCACCTCGATGGCACGAGCATTCTGGATCTCAGCCATCTCCCCATCGAGATGCGCCGAGCTATTGAATAGACTAGAATTTGTGCGCGCCCGCCCCCGCACAACCGGAGGAGCAACCTGGTGCATTGTATCGGCAGCCAGCTGGGCAGCAAGTAGTTCGGAAGGTGGATGTTCAGCTTCCAAAATGCTAGGTCGACGAGTGCGCTGCGTGCCAGCCTCGAGAGCGGCTTCACGTTCAGAATGAAAGTTAGGGCCGTTTGCTGAAGCAGCATTGGTCAATCGCCAAGTCAGAAGAGGATCATGGATGAACTATAGATGAGATCATGATTAGTATCGCTGGGCTGAACCCTACGTAGGACGAGATATGGGACTTACAGCTTCTAGCACGGCCATCACGCTCTCTTTGTTTTCGCGAAGTACCCGCATAACATGTTCACAAGTAATACGGAAACTTCCCTCAATATTGCTGACTTCCATCGCATAGGTAAGCATGCGCGTTAGGCGGAAAGGTACTCTCTCTGGATACTTGTCGCGCTTCATAGCTACTTCAAAGCAATCGCCGAAGTCGATGTGAATGATCTTGCCCGTAATCCGATCAAGCATTAGATTGCTAGGATGACGATCACCAAGACCAAGAATGTAGCCAACCATGCTCATGACACCAAGACTACGTGTGTAGTTGGTACGCCGTTCTAACCACGCTTCAGAGCTCTTGCTCTTCAGCCAGAGAACGCGGTATAAGTCTTGACCAGTCGTGTTATCTAAAGCGTAACCAAATACCTCAACCTTTTGCATAAGGGTGAGATTGTCATAGTCTGGTGCCATTTGCAACATGATGCGGTGTTCAATATTGAGTAGAATCTTGCGGCTCTCACGGTACTCCCGAATTAAGACGTGGAGGGTATCACTATTCGGCACCCATCCTAGGAGACCAGAATTCTGACTGAGTGGGATGGCTGGGTATCGCTGGATCCCAAGGTGCCTCTTGTAGCATTCCGAATCGTTCGCGAGTAGAGTGTTGCATAGCCCGAAGAGCTGCATCACCCGTTCGTCTTGGCGGATATCTTCATGTCCTTTCAGAAGGAATGCGTAAGTTTTCCCGTCGCTGCCCGTTGTGTTGAGCTTTCGAGGACGCTGCTTGGAATTGATGACGCTGAATGTCGGCTCAAACGACATGATACGCACGATTGGAGCACCACTGCGATATGTACCAGGTACTGCAAGATCAAGGTTCCTAGCCTGAAGCAGTTTAGGAGAACAGTAGGTGAGTTCCAACGATGTCATCTGTGGAAGTTGTCGGCCTATACGGCGGAAAACTTGGTAATACAAGTCCCATGCACTGTTCATATCATTTATATCATGGCTCTGTTCATATTGGCGACACCATTCTCGTGCTTCTGTCAAATCCCGTCCAAAGGTTTGCGCGAAGCTTATCTCGCGTAATGTCTCGGGGCCTCTTTCGAGCATCTCATGCAGTGGGTTCAAGGTGGCGAACATGCCTTCGGGATTGTGGTCACTAAACCAGAGTCGCGAGGCCTCTTCTATACCTTCGTGCCATAGTTCATGCCATAATACTGCGACGCGAATCAGCTCATGACTGACCACATCTGCTTGCTCGACAAGTTTAGCGCTGTGTGCTCTCATGCTGTCCATGATAAGGGCGGCTGATTTTGATCTCCTCGTATTCTGCGTCGATTTCATGGCTACAGTGAGGGGGTACACCAACGCTTGAGGGTGGTTACGGCCTACATCAGCCAGAAGGTTGTGGATAGACTGCCGTACCCGCGGATTAGGCTGATTGATGCGTGCAATTAATTGCGGAATGACCTCAAGCCACGTATCAACACTAACAGTACCGAAGCCTTGCGTAACCGCGCCAGTGACCTCGCTGCTACCACCATGAGCAAACCAAAGAGTGAGAAGGCGGAGTGTGTCTTGCAAGGAACTACCAGATGATAGAGCAATCGACTTGAAGAACCCTGTTACAGCCGGAACGACGTGGCTAATTATCAAGGCTGGATCGGCTCTTGGGGCTTTTCGGTCACCCGGGGACGTTAAAGTCTGAACTATCTCGAAATTCGCCAGAGCCCAAGCGTGCCACGCCTTGTACCACTTGGGATTGTACTGCGTAGCCTTAGAATAGGATGTGAGAATGTCCTGGACGCTTGGGTGTTGCCAATCGCTTTTATTTAAAGCAACTTGCCACTCTCCTTGCCTGAGGAAACACTTTGCCAGAAGAACGGTTTGTTCCTGGAATTCCTTCTGGGACCTCAAATGAGATAGGCCAGGTTCCACGCCGTTATGGAAAGTATAATCACCCATCGCCTCCATACCGTTAGGGACAGATTGCAGGGACGCTCGCGCTATTTCTAGACGCTGCACCGTGTCAGCAGTGAATTTCCTTAGACAGAAAAGTGTCTTTTCTGCATGACCAGTTTGGCGCATATTCGGTTGTTGACCGTATTCCCAGTAGAATTTGAGCACGGCGTAGACAACCTGAGGAGGTATCCTCCAAGTGGAAGAAGCTTGTGGTCCATTTTGGCTCCAATAAGGAATGATATTGTCAAGAGGATGATCACTGCCGATGAGCTGCTTTAGAGATTTCTCAGCAAGTCCCATGCGCCCAGATTTTCTACAGAGGTTGGCAAACTTGATCCACATATGCATGTTTTCTTCCGGCGTGATAACGAGGGCACGAAGCCTGAGCATGCGCTGCCAAACCTCAACGTTTCTTTGACACCCCTTCAGACGAATTTCCCAAGTGCGTCTCATAGTCGCTTTCTTCTTTTCATCTGCTTGCTTGTATACGATGAGTTCCTCAAGTTCTGCAAGCATTTGCACTCGTACGACAACTTGGTAAGCGCGGTTGTAAGACTCGCTCACGAGAGCACTGAGCTCTGTATCCAACCCCTCTCGTGCCTGTTGAATGCTTGCTGTGGCCTCCCGGAACTGGTTGCGGTGGAGAGCGAGAATGGCCCCGAAGAATGAACGATCTGGGGAATTCCGCCTCATTGACGACAGGTATATCTCCATAGCATCCCACTTCCCGAGGCTCCAGGCGGCAGCCGTTGCTAGGGGCGCAATACGTCGCTGTACGTCTGGTGCTGAGTTACTCCACGTACTGCCCGCTAGACTAGCGAGCGCATCCCACTCAGTGAGTGCATGCAGACAACGCATCTTGCCCATCACAATGTCAATCGGAATAGCCTGGTCTTCAGGTATCTCCCGCTCCCTTTTGTTGTAGAATGCTAGGGCTTCCTCCCATCGCTCTAGCTTCTCAAACCAAGTTTCTCGAAGCTGGATACCATCTTTGTACAGTTGTGCCTTGCGCAGAATGCCAATAGCTGCGTCATACTGCTGGAGTTGATTGTTAATGACAATCAAAGCCTCCACCGCTGGGCCACTTTGGTCTTGTAGGAACTCCAACTCCTTGTAATGAAGTGCTTTAGCATAGGCATGGCAACGAGCAGCTTCACGACCCAAGATTCTGATGTCAATAGGTAGAGCCTTGTCATCGTGTTCCATGAATTCGGCAAGATTAAGCAGAAGGCCAAGAAGGTCGGGAGGGACGTTTTCGGATCTGATAGCATTCTCGATGTTTTGAATAAGTTCCTCTTGGAATTGTTCATAAAGTTCGCTCCAGCATGAGACGAATGCCGAGTTGAACAACTCCCTCGCAAGAGGGAGATACACGCTAGCGAGTGAGGCGCAAGCCCGCAGCGCATGGTTGGGAGATTCAGTCAATAACGTAGTACTAAACCTTCGTAACCATTCTTGCCAGTCCTCCTTGGTAGATTTACCTCGTGTGTCCCAGGCACCCTTGAGATGAATAGCGTTCATCTCGAGTTTCTTGTTACCAAGCTCAGCAAAAGTGGGCTCATCTGGTTGGTCAATGAACCGGGGTTCTGAACTCAAATCTTGTGGCAAGACCTCTCCTTTCTGCAGTTTGGAAACCAGGAGATCGTAGTTCTGGTGCTGGACTGGACTGTTTTGAAGTACTTTGTTAACTGTACCAGCAAAATGCAGATAGTCTCTACCCAGTTGCTGAATAAGGGCACAAAGCGTATCCAATGCGGCTACACGCAACGATATCTCACCGGTCGCTAGAATCCTAGCCAAAGGATGAATGATTTTCGCAGCATAGTCATTCAGGTTCACTTGCCGAGAGATTTTACCAATTGTCTCGATGGCTGACTTTCTAAGAAAAGTTGGCTGGCCTTGCTTTTCGAAAGTCCGCACAATTACCGGGATTACCAGGTGCATATATTCTTCAGCGCTGGATCCAAAGACCAATAGAGCATGCAGGACCTTCTCCGAAGGAATTCTCTTAGTTGTCGAATCCTTCTCCAAGATGCCGAGCATCAACGGTAGCAGGCCCGCTAGGTAAATCTTAAACTCTCCCTCCAGCGATCTGGAAATTGCCTCAACCAAAGACAATATTGTACTTTGGAGAGATGGAGAAACATCCCAATACTCTTGAAGTGTCTCAACAATGGACGGTAAGTAAGTCCTAATATGTTGTCGCACAATGATAACCAATGTGGCTAGCTGATTGAAATATGACTCCAGTCGGTTCTGAGGAGAGCTTCTGATGACTAACAGGAAGGCGGGGATGATACGATCGAGGAATGAGACGCACTCTAACCCAAGGGTGCGGAAAATGTTCATGATAGCCTCAATGACGGCAGCATGGTGCTGTGCAAGAGACTGGTCTTTCAAAATATGTAGTAAGGAGTTGATAACCACTGTAGGGTAGTATTCCTTGTTCGATGGAGTAAGCCCAGTCATCATGAGTGAAATATCGGTCATGCGATTGGTATCTACACTCCTCTTCGCATCAGGGGTGCGTTCTTCAACTTGCTATTCATAAAGTTATTAGCATCATACTTAGAATATTAAAATGAAGTACACCTGGTGGCATTCAAACAGTTCACAGGAGAGAGCTGCAACAGGCAATGAGAACGGGTCTTCCATACCTGATGTCTGTAAGGGTCCAAAGCGCCGAGAATACCCATCAGCTTTATAGTCTCTTGGCGCAAAGGGCCACGTTGAGGTTCAGCTCGGATGATATTTTGCAATAACTCCAAAAGTTGCGGATATTCAAGATATGGGTCTATCACGTATCCCGAATTACTAGCAAGCTGACCTAGTGTATGAAGTGCGGCCTCTCGCTTAACAATGGAACTCTGGTCTTGCAAGGCATCAATGATGATTGGCATCAATTTGTCCTTATAAGGCAGCATATCTTCGCCGCCAACCGTTGCCAGTTCACCGATTGCTTTGAGGATAGTAGCAGCAACAGAAGGGTTCGGATCCTTTGCCTTGGGAAGAAGTACGGATATCATAGGGTCGACATATGGCTTGACTAATCCCTGCGCATTTTGTACAAGGAGGCTAAGCAGTTTAGCACTCTCTTCTTTATTCCTTGGCACATCTGAAAATTCTAGTTCCGTAAGCATCTGAATGAGGGTCTTTCGCAAGGAGGGAATGACATAGGCAGGGTTGTGTCGCGCCAAACGGCCTATAATCGCAATGGCTACCTCTCGAATGCTGAAAACCTCATCATTGAGCGCGAAGAAGAGCGTCCTGATATTTTCTGCCTTAGCAAGATGAGGATCGAATCGTTCGTCTAGTGCAGCTAGAACAGTTCGTCGGATATTCGGCTGAGGATCAGATACACCGACAGTCAACAGCTTTTCGATAACATCGCCCACGACTTGCAGAGCATGATGGCTCGTCTGGTTGACAATGGGATCCCGCACATAGAGTTGGCAGCAAGTTAACGCAGCCGCTTCACGAATTTCAGGATCGTCATCCTCGACGTATTTGATAGCGACATCGCGAACAAACTCGTTCAGTATGTGGCCCGAGAAATCAAAGCTCCCTAGTGTATTTAAGGCTAATTTGACTTCTGCTTTGCGGTGTTCATATACCTGGGGATCTTTGGCATCTTTCGGGATGATCGGTACGGCGTTCAGAGTGTTTGGGGTGGGGGCACCAAGAGGCTTAAAGGGTTCTCCGCATAGCACCTTGCTGAGCATGTCTAGCAGCCTTTCTTGGATGGTGGCCTTGACAGGCGGGATATAAAATGCCATGTCAACAAGGGCCTGTGTAAGTTTAGGAGTCAGCTCGCAGGCAAATATAGGGTCTAGTAAAGCCTCCATATATTTGCTGAGAGTCTGGCCTACGGCAACCGCCAGTCGACTTATACAGTCAAACACGGGGTCGACAGAGCCTCGCTTGCGGGACTGAAGACTAAGGCCTTCCCGTACATAGATCAGGACTCCGTCTAGGTACGGCGCAATCGCGCTTTTGACAGAGTTCGCTATGTTACCGATGGCCAAAAACGCATCATTGCGTTCTTGTCCTTTCTTGAGCATGCCGGAGAGAAAGAGCATAAACTTGTGTAGATGAGAATGGGCGAAGTCGGCAGGCGCATAGTTAGCCAGGTCTGGTATAAGCATGACAACCGTCTTCCGAATAGTTGGATCACGGTGATCCTTGTGTCGATAAACAATGTCGCACGCTTCTTGATAGTGTTCTTGCATAAACATGCCGCCTTGCTCCAGGAGTTCTCTTAGTACCAAGAGAGAGGCATGGATACTCTCGACGGTGTTCATCTTAAGACCCACTAGTGTCTCGGTATACATCTTGCTCATCCAGGTTTGCTTCATCTCCTGATCGCGTTCTCGAATGATGCGGAAACAGGCAGAGACAGTCTCCCCGGCCGTGCTTCGAATGAGGTTGCGCGGATCCCGGAGGCCAACCCATATAAGGTCGAAGATGAGGCCAACATAAGCATACATCAGAGTTGGGGCGTTTCGAGCGAGCTCCCGGAGCACTAGAACAGCGCTGTATCTCTTCTCTTCGATCCTATCAGACTGGAGCCATTCGAGAGCGGTCTTGACCTCCGACTCGACGAGCTCCGAGATGAGAGATCCACCTGGCCTGCACAACTTTCCCAGAGCGATGGCCGCAGGCTGCATGGGCACGATGTCTTTGCCCCTCAGTATTGTCTTCAGGTTCGCGGTGAAGCGGGTGTATTTGGCGGTAACATCGACGCCATCGAAGTCGACAAGCGCATCGAGGGCGTAAACGCCGCCGAGTCGCTCGGAGGAGTCATTGCCGTGGAGGATGAGATTCGTGATTTTATTGTTGACGGAGTTGTAGAATACGTGAAAGTTCTCGCTGGGGAAGTCTAGAGGCGTGTAGATGCGTGGTTAGCAGCCGCGACGATGATCACGACTGTACGATCGGTACGGACGCGGGGATCAAGCAACTCACCTCGATAGCAGACAGCCACCAAATCTCTCAGCTGAGCGGCAGCTCTCCTGCGTACGTCATCGCCGGCCCTGTTGAGTGCAGAAGGAGAATGTCAGTTTCTAGAAGCTGGGGTTACATCGTCAAACGGGAGAGCAGTGGATGAGAAAGACAACGCAGGACTGCAGAAAGAGGCTCACCTCGACTTAAGGTCCCTGGTGATGGCGTCGAGGGACTCCAGAGCCTGTTGCTGTTGTTGCGCCATGACGAGCTATGACAATGCGAGCGCCCTCAGCCGTGCGCCAGACAGCTACAGGACGGCGACGGTTTACACCTGCATGAATGCCGAGGCAGATGGCTTGCGATGCTGGATCGCAAGATGTGCCGCTGGAGGGGGAATAAGCGGAGAGGGAGCCTTGCGCAGGCCCCCGTGGGAATGTACGGTAAACGTCGGTAGCACAGGACAAACAAGTACTGTGGACGGGTGGGGTTGCCTGGGTCTGGTCAGCCAGTTTCTAGGGATGGTTGAATCGTGATGGTGAACCGTGGTGTTGAATCGCGGTAGAGAATCGTAATCGTACTGAGTGGGTAAAAGCTCCAAGGCCGAGAGGTGCCAAGATGTAATGCCTACTTACCTACAGTAGGTACATTTAGGTTGTAGTGTAGGTGGGTTCGGTCAATCAGCACCTGAGAAGAGCCCCAGGACCTTGAAGAGCGGTAAGGATGTTTGTTTGCGTTACTCATGACTTGCGGTCTATGACTGACAATTCTTGTAAGCAAATCTACTTACATATACCTACATACAATAATAAGCCGCTCTTCATGCCAAAATATATTTGTTTCACAGGTAAAAGGAGTAACCTAAAGTACCTAGGTACTTATGTATGCCCATCATATTTGTAACAATGTACACTGCTGCATAGGCCGCTCTCTAAAGCATGCAGGGCTACAAACAAACGCACGCTAGTACCCTGGGGACATGGTGGGGCTTTGAGCTATTTACAGCGCTACCCGAGAGTGGTACATAGCGCCCCATAGTACGGTGGCCCATAGCTAAAAGTGTGCCAAAACCCTAGCCTATACACCTAAACCCTTTGTAGCCCCACACCCAGACCCACTCTGGAAAAGTTCTAGCCAATTAAAGCGCAGTAAGTGCTTATTACATAAGCAGAGATCCTTGCCATACAGGCATATATTTATATATACACCGACTAGCAAGGCGTTTACCTAATAAAAGCTAACCCACGCATAAATACAAATATATGCTTTAATATATATACGCTATATATTTTAATAAAAGAAAAGCTTTACTCGGCAGGCTATAAAATTTAAAAAAATTTTATTATATAAATAATTGAACAGGCTATTTAAAAAGGTTAATAATTTTTGTATATATGCTGGCGTTGTTGAGTTATTCTGGTTTGAAGTCTGAATTCTGACTGCGCTGAGGGTCTTGGTGCTAAGGTATGGGGTTTTGGCACACCTTTAGCTATCGGCCACCGTACCATAGATTCCCATGTAGAGGAGTGGGCAGCTTTATCTTATCAAGTTGAAGAGCACTCGTGGCGAGCATGCAACCACCCTGGACTTTCGCCTCGCAATTGGTAAACCATAGACTACGTTCTCTCTATCAACAATCCCTCGATTTCTATCTCCGCATTATCGCTCTTACGAACCCCCTTCATTTACGTCTCATAAGAAAGCTGTCGCATACATCCGAGCCCCGCGATCCAGAAACATCACAGAACATTTCAACATAACCTGCAACGAGCCGGCCTCATGGGTAACGACGGAGGCTCGATCCCGAAGCGGCGCGAGCTCGTCAAAGAAGCCGCCCGTCTCCCCACGACCTCCGAGCTTAAGGCAACAGCCCTCGAATCCCTGACGCACGCCTGGTCAACATGCCCCATATCCTCCGAACCGCTAGACCCGGACAACACCGTATCCGACTGCCGTGGGCGGCTCTACAACTACGAGACCATACTCCGGTGTCTAATGCCCAGCGCCGCCGCCGCCGCCGACCCCGCCGAGTCTCCCTCCGAGGAGCGGCAATCGCAAGAAGCGGCTGAGTTCGCGCGCTCAGGCATCCGCTCCCTAAAGGACATCACCAAGCTGCGCTTCACCTTACGGAGAGACGAGAAGCGCGGTAAGGTTCGCATCTGTCCGCTGAGCATGAAGGAGCTGGGCGCCAGCACGCGTGCCGTATACATCGTGCCGTGCGGCCACGTGTTCACGGAGATAGTGATGAAGGAGCTGCTTGCGGTCGAAGAGAGCTCAAGTACGGACGCAGAAACAGTAAAAACAAGTCGCTGCCCGGTGTGCAGCGAGTCATTCCAAGTACGCGATATGGTCCCCATCTTACCAGTGGATGAAGCCGACGTTGAAAAGTGCACGGCGCGAATAGAGGAACTACGAAGTCTAGGGCTAGCGCATAATTTGAAGAAAGATAAGGCCGCAGGCGGCAAGAAGAAGCGCAAGGCAGCCGAAGAAGAGAGTAGGAAGTCACAGGAGAATGGGACGGATGGTAACAAACAGGCACAAAAAGAGAAGAAACAGAAGAGAGATCGAGATGATATCTCGAGTCGCATCAATAATTCGATGACGGCTACACTCACAGCTACGGTGCTGGCCGAACAGGATGAGCGAAATAAACAGAGAAAACTAGCGGGCGCGGTACGATGAAGATAATTTGGTGCTTAGCCAGCCAGAAATGAAGAATCCATGAAGAAATATTATTCGCATTGGAGATGTTATCTAACGCCTGGGTTCGCGATACAGAGCATAGCAGGTACTTGGGCCTGTAGGCTAAACAACTAAAGCGACTTCCTAGGAAATCGCTCGGGCGTAACGCGGGTCAAGTATCCGTGGATGAGTCTGCAGTGACAAGCACTGAACTCAAATGCGAGAATCGAGTGGCGAGCTATAGGGGAATGTATTTATTTAAATAAGTCTTCCGCTCTCTAATTTTGATCTGCGCCCATACCAGCCACTGTATAGTTAGTTGCATAGTACATAGAAGTGTATCATTCAACGCTAACATAACAACCTGACTCCAGATTCGATATAGCCGTGGATTCGTAAATCTTTCATCAGATTATCACAATTCGTCTTTCGCATGACCTGGTTGGACAGCCTCCTCACAGGCCGCCGGCGTGCCCACTTCCATCTTATACACGCATTTCTCCTGCTCGCTAACGCGCCACAGCTCCTCCGTCTCGGCGCACGCGAGCCATACATGCGTACGACGGTTGGGACCGTTCCAGCAGTGCTGGCCATTGGTATACTCCAACACCATGCGGGTTCCGCGGCCCAGGCCTTTGCCGTCATGACGCTCCTCTTCGTCCGATTCTAAGAAGTTGATTTTCTCAAAGTTGCCCATGTTTGTGCGCGACCCTCCCTTCTTGCTCTTCTGCGTCGTTGAGGTCATCCAGCACAGCTCGTACTCGTACTCGCCAGCTTCGACCGAAGTGCATTTGCCCTTGAGAACTCGGAAAATGTCGTTGGCGCCATAGTCTTTCTCAAGATCCTGCTTTTCATCATTAAGTGAGTTCCGTTTAGACTGTAAGTCCCTGGTCGCGGCTTCATGCGCCTCCCGAGCCGCCTTGACCAATTGTGATTCGCCTTCTTTTGACACGGTATCGGCCAGTATACCATTTTCAATCAACCATACCCGAAGGCTGCTGATTTTCCCATGGACAAAGTCCCGAACAGGTCCGGGTAGATAAGACTCCAAGTTGTAAACTATGTTGTGTTAGCAAAGAACAGGCATCCCAAACGTAGCTTTCTAGAGGATGATTGGGGAAACTTACGTATGTCAGTGTCAGTGATACCCTCGTCTTCGAACTCATCCCAATTAATCCCAGAGCTTTCGCTGTCCTCCTTCATTATCTCGTCCAAGTCAGACTCGCTAAGGGCCTCCTCGATTCCCTCTGCCTTCTTAGCAGCATAGTCTTCCCAAGCCCTAACAGCCTTTTTAACACCCTCGTCGTTGAAATTAGGGTTGTACTCCTCCTTGAAGGCGGACAAAATACCCTCGAGTTCGGCCACTTTCTCCCGGAGCATTTGCCGCTCACCTACAACGTCGGCCAAGGCCTCGCGGAGCTCATTAACTCTTGCTTTGGCTAGTCCTGCTAGTACGCCGAGTTTACCCTGGCCCTCGTTCCTGACAACCTTGCCGCGCTCAGACCGCTCAACCTCCTCAAATTTGGTCTTCAGCTCGGCCTCCTTCTGCTCCAGGTCTCTTATCTCGCCTTCGAGCTTAGAAACCCGAGCCTCTACCTGGCGCCGAAGCTCCTTAGCCTCCTTTACCATGGTACGGCGCTTCTTATTTGCACGCTCGAGATTTTCGGTGCGCTCCTTCTCGATTCGTCGCCACTCTTTACCGATCTCGGCACATCTGTTCTCACACTTTACACCGCCAACTCTTCCATATTCCTCGGTACCATCGCAGCACAGATCGTAGTCGCAGACGCCGTCATTAACAAACATGAAAGGTACGTAGGCCCCGATGTGGCCCTTATTAGCACACCAAAAACCAGGCAAGGCATTTGTTGTGTTGGTGGTGCCTGACAGAGAGGCGGGAAGGGGCTGTACGGGTGATAAACTATCGAGAAAAGCGCAGGCGGCAGTGCCAGGTTCGTCTGAGCCGTCAGGACAATCGCAAGTGTTGTCATTGACTTGCGAAGCCTTGAGGACGATGGAGGGATGGGCTAAGCAGGCGAAGGTGTCTTTGATCTCGTAGAATTTGGCAACTTTGAGGGTTCAATCCGTTAGCATATGATATCTACAAACTACAGGAGCGGCCTGTCGGGCCTCTTGATGGGCTGGTTGCTCGCAATTCGACGGTGTGCGAGGCAGAGAGGCAGGGCACCGGAGCTGTCAGGTTTGGAGCAAGTAGCTTGCTTACATTCAGGGCCGACGCCTCTTGGTAAGGACGAAGCTTTGGCAATCCCATTTTGAGCGATGATGCCCAAAAGCATCAAGGCCTGAGATTGCCGCATTTTGAAGCAGTGCAGGGGATTTCAGGGCGGAGATGTTGTGGGTGAAAAGAACATTTCAACAGACGGCAATTGACAATTGTTCAAATTGGAGGTCAATCAACTTGGACCCTACCTAGGTAGAGGCCATGGTTGCAATTGACTGCTGGATGTCATTGGAGGGTGCTAAAAGATTCCAGCCACAATAACTGAAGGTACCTACCTTAGGTACCTATGTAGCAGACTCAGGTACGCATAGGTACCTACAAAATCACCTACCCCAGTAAACCCACCCGCTGCCTACAAGCCACATAGACATACATATACCACTTCACCAGGCATGTGAGAACATATGTACCTAGGTATGTAGGTGAGTACCTAAGTACCATTCCGACAGCGATCCCTTATTATATCCTGATCGTTGAATCTCATGTCTAAAAGATTTTTATGTCTATGTCTCCTCATTCTTCTTAGATTCACTCTTGCTCTCCGGCTCTCCCTTTTTAGGCTCGTTCTTAGACCCAGGCTCGTTTTCATAATCACCGCCTTGCTTCTCGTACTCTTTAGCCAGCTTGTTCGCCTGTCACAGTCCTAAGGTCAGCAACACATCTCAGAGCCGCGCGGTATGCAGTTTGGAATCACCAGAGGAAGTGAACAGATTAGAGAGCGGAGTAAAAAATGCATAAAGCAAAATACGCGGCGCAGATACCTTCCAAGCAGACCACTGTCCTTCTCCGCCTCCGGATTTATTAGGCTCTTGCTTGATTTCTCATTATTCGATCAGCATTTCTTGTGCAACTTTCCCGATGGAATGGGCAACTCACCCTCTTTAAGCTCATCTCGGAGCTCAGGATCGGTTGGTTTTCCCTTGGAGGATGGCATTTTGTACGAATTTGGCCAGTCGGATGATTTTAAGAGCGAAAGAGTTCGATAATTTACTAATTAGATTGATCTTATAAAACCATAAAAGTGGACGGGAATCAGCCTCTTATACCTACTTCATTGCGATCTATATAAAGAATTGGAAGATGTCATTAATTTGGTGCTTTTGAAAGAGCTAAGCTTCCGATCTATGACGAACAGTTTCCCGAAGACTGAAACATTGCTATTGATCTGTTGAGTTACCTAAGCTTAAACAAAGCTGAGGCGCCGCTACGTGCCAAAAAGGCTGGCGTACCCAGTACTATTACATCATCATTTATAAATGTTATTGGGAAATATTCGGATTGCGCAACGTATTACCAGTCTGACAAATTGTCGTGTTCAGTAGGTTATCTCTAACACCTAGATAGTCGGTAGGCTAGGTACACAGGGCTCGTAAAGCTTACGGCGCTCCGGCGATTCGTCGGGTTCGAATCCGCATACCAAACCAGTATTGTTATCCCTTTTCACGCCAGCACAAAGGAATAGCTTCTCGTCAATCGATGGCATGGACCACAGTTCTTTGACAACAGCGTCGTAGTCGCCTAAAAATGGATGCGCCCGTCTATCAGTACCACTGATAATGCCATGTCCAAGAGTGACGGCCCAGTGGTCATCGATCCGTATGGCATGGGCGTTTACTCGTTCATCGGGCTCAAGCAGCACCGAGTAAATAGATCCCGAATAGGTTTCCGTTGTACCTGCAAGGTCCAGGGGGAAGCACCACTCGGTCCCATCGTGAGACTTGTACTCGGAATAGAGCTCCCTCACGGGATGCCAGGGTGTAATGAGGGTCTCTCCGAAACGACACATTACGATATCGGAAGGCAGAGAAGTCTCCAATACGGCCCGGACGCGACGAGGTCCTAGCGGCGTCTTGACCAAGTCTCCTGCTTCCAATGCCCACATAGCTTTCACAACGCCGTCGGCGAGAAAGACCTGGCACCTATCACCAAAGCACGGGTTGCTTGGGCTATTGAAAGTCGACATGTTGTAGAGTTTCCGAGGCGCCACCGTTGCGTGAGATACGTCCGAACCCTTAGGAGGTGGGATGGTATCGAAGTTCTTATCAAGGGTATCACGGCACTTCTCGAACAACGGATTGACGTTGTACATCAGGGGGCCCGGGTCTTTGAATGTGTTGCAGCTACGGGTTCACTAGGTCAGCTTTTTCTCGAACTATCAGCTTCAATGAGGAATCTTTGAACGTACAGCTGCTTTTCATGGGCATCCCACAAGCTCAAGAAGTAATGACAGCCCCAGCGGTTGAAAAACAACGGCTTCGATAGCGCCGTGGTGATCTCTCCGTTGAGATCCGCCATAAGCGATTTGTTGTGCTTATCGCTGTAGTGTCTCGCTGGAATATTTTCGATGGTTCGCTTGAGACGTAATTTATATTCTTCCATATCTTGATGATATCCATAGACGTACTGGAAATTCTCAATCGAAACAAAAGTTGATAGTAGGTCGCAGATTGCTGAACGACTCTGGTGATATGCTATCACGGACCGTGGGAAAGGTGATGGTTCAAGCATATCTTGCTCTGCAACAGTGACATAAGCCGGCGAGTTCATCCTCGCGTATGTAAGTTCCGCACGCATCATCCTGTTCTCCCCTGATAGTTTGTATGGGGTGGGCTGGCCATGTTCATCAATATTCTCCAAGTAGATGTCTCGGGATTGTCCGTATTGCAGGTTACCAAGTTGGATCGTAAGCATATTGCTACCCATTCTTCCATCTTCGTCTTGCTGCTCAGGGATAGACTTTCCCGTCGTCGGCTTAAAAAACACGCCTTCGGGGGTCGAGATCTCTAGCCTACATTGTGTTGCATACGTGGTCATTAGATGAGCGACAGCATGAACGAATACGGTTCCCTATAGGTGTTGTTAATGGTCAATAACACAGAATGGGAGGGGTGATGCCTACAATCATACCCGCATCTGGGATATAGGCGTAGCTTCCATTACAAGTTTGTGCAATTGACTTGAGCAGTCCCGATTCAATATTGAATCCGAAACCAAAGGTATTGATTTTCGCGGGTAGAGTGCCCATGGTTCGAAGTTTTCTGACATAGCCTTGCGGGGGACACCTTCGCCTCCTATTAGCTTGTGTTCCTTGCGAAAGGTCATATTGGGGACTCACATGTGGTTGGGCTGCCCATCGGTGAGAACCATCAGACCTGGCACGCGACCATTCGATCCGGGACTCTGAAACAGTGAAAGGCCCTTCGTTATCCCAGCCCATAGATTTGTCATACCGGATGCCTGCATGCCATCTATGCTCTTGTTTAGTTCTTCTTTGTGAGCTCCTGTTGTCGGAGCAAGACGCTGAACAACCTGCATAGGAACAATGTCAGCCCAACGTCGGAACCATGTACTTTCGCCAGGCGTCTATACATCTGCGGAGTAGCCAAAGGTCACAATCCCGAGCCTATCTCCCTCGTTCAGGCTTGACACGATAGTTCGGGCAGCATGCTTAGTGAGATCCAAAACTTCATTGTCGACAGTCAGTACTTCAGTTCTCTATTCTATCCGAGGCGTGAGATCCGGCGGTTACTTACTAGTGAGGCCGAGATGCTCTTTGGCGTTGTTCCCTCGTTCGTCCTTCACTGCAGCTGGGGCAGCTTCATTCATGCTGGATGAGACGTCGATGACAAGGACAATGTCGCAAGGGACGTGGCACAGAGTAGGATCCGACAGCTGGACAGGCGGCTCGACTCTCACCAAGACACCATCTTTGCTTTCAAGTGGGTGAATAGTCACAACTGCGTCGTCGCGATCAGATATCAGTGTGGCGGTCGAATCAATGGACATACTGTCCGATTCTGTTGATGGGCATCGATCCGGGGCTTTGACTCTCATAATAAATGCTGACTTGAGGTATTTGCTGCACACTATTCAAAATGAAGTCGATTGTTTCGCTTTATAATCGCGACTAGTGGTCGGTCTCGTTGATCGGGAGAATCTTAATAAACTACAAAAACTTGTTGTTCATCGAAGCGAGTGTTGTTAAGCTGGAAGATGAATCGATATGAGGAACCGATTCACCAGCACTTATATATAATTACAGGCAGAGTTTGCTTCCACACCAGAGGTAGCACAGATGAGGCAGACTGTATTTAGGACGTGTCTGAGACTCCGACAGGCTGACTGCTTAGCTACCCATCTAAGTTTACTTAGTAGCAAGTTTGTGCAACTACCGACCTATCACGAACAACATAGCCTCGGATACGGTATCCCTGACATTGAAAAATGCATCCAAAGTTGCCCTCGTTCCTGGAGCATTCATTCGTGGCTCCTCTGCGGCTGGCTAGCTCTATGGACTCTGCCACCTACCAGATCTTGCGGTCTGACTGACTCAAAATAGAAGACTTCTAATACGTTGAACGAGCTAAGAAAGATCCCTTTGATCGAAAATTTGTGATATGATAGGCTAATAACAGTAGTTGCTTGTTTCGTGTCCCGATGACTAGTTGATCCCTTACTTGTGACACCATGCCGATAACACTAATGAGTCTTTCTGGGGCATTAGCAGGTGGGCTGTGCTGTCTGCCTCTTAGAGTCCCACTTAGTGTTTATAGGGCAAAGTGTGAGGATGATGACCAGGTAAGCATAATGAGAAGAAGAACGCTCTAAAAGTCCTAGATATGAGATATGATGCAGTGATACGGCGATGGCCGTGGCAACAACGAGTGCTTTGCGAGCGCGGCGAAGCAAACAACACGTCGTAACATAGCTTACATGTGTTCGGATGAGAATGCGGCTAAGATGTAGTGAACAGTGGAGTGGAAACGTCTGTGGAGGTGAGTGAATCCATATTCCAATTGGTTACCCACATCGTAATACTCGAATATATAGCGTAGGCAGTCCAAGATGTGGATATTCCACATGTAATGAGACGGTAAATTTATCTCTCCATGACCATGAGCAGGCGTAGAACATTTAGCAGCACGAACGGTGGTGGATAATACTCCTATATAAGACATTCCATCGCGCTAACTCGAGCACTTCTGATACAGTGAGGACCGACTTTGTCAACACTCTGGAGCCTGTTCCACCATGTTTAAACTACATAGGTAAACAATAATAGAGAAGTCAAGATAAGTCACACTGGCAATCAATGAATCAACTTTGAGTACCGTATTGAAATCTTACCATGACTAAATAATAGAGACTCTGTATTGTGCTCTGCTGACCAGCAGATATGCCAACAGCAGGTCTCTGTTCATAATTACAGCCTCCCTTTTGTCCTCTTTTTCTCTCCCTTACCTATGTTTGGGCCAACAAATGGCTCCGCGGTAATATAAACAGATCAGGCTGATCGTTGACATAATTCGTGTTTCTATCACCTATTACCGGGGCTGTCTAACTGAGGCTATCTAACTGATTAAAACAAGCAAAAGACCGCCTAACTTCATGAGGCTCATGCTCATTGCACATGCAACGAGATAGATGCGGATGTTCTGGGAAATATGCGATAATTTCGCACGAATGATTGCTCTTTTGCTTCGTCTAAGTCTACTTATAGCTGCCCTTTCAGAAGCCATTGAGATCTCCTAATGAAACTGTGGATATCCAGAGAGAGAGCGCGGCGCCATTACACAGTGAGTTTATGGCAGAACAGGCAGTGGTTATTTTTGTGTTCGTTTTTTTTTGGTCAGCAGATTACGGTAACATGATGTTGTGCATGCTCGTGCAAAGGGGGGCTTAGATGACATGGCAGTAGGGATGGTTTCTTGTAAACAACGCCGAGAAAGGTCATCCTTGCTCCCTACTCTCGGATACCGGGTGCATGGTGTCCCAAGAACCCAGGCCTTGCGAGATCCGAGGTCCAATTACACATCTGATAAACCTCGTGTTCTCGTCAATTATGTACTGTAAAGTTCACCTGGGTAAGCGAGAGCTACGCAAGCTTCTCCGAAATGTATCAAACAATCACAGACGAAGGACAGTCAGCTACAACTCTTAGACCTCTCGCTGATGAAACAACCCTTGTTTAGCTGTAGACCAGTACGTGCGTGCGTGCGCCGTTGAAGTGCATATGAACAAAGTGCTGGTGTACCCGTAAGCGGAAGGGGTAGCTGTCATGGCATGACGAGGAGACCACCGGATTGAAACGGATGGTCCAACTTCGGAATTAAGTGACCGCAGCCAGTTGGCTGACTTGGCGGTGCACGAGACCGGTCTATTTGAACGCCGAAACATCTGCTCTTGGCGACAAGCACTCATTTTGCGACACGTCGAATCTGACAGCCACTCTGAAACCCACGGGGCGAGCGAGAAAGTTGATCTTAACAAACCACGAAGAACAATTTGTAACCTAAATTGAAGAGAATACGAAGGGTATCTTAACGCTGTCGACCACTGATCAAGGGGTTCATTCTCGTACATCTTTTAACACCTTGCTATTCAATACGCAGAGCAGAGTTTTGCAAATCCCACCATGACATTCCCGCTGAGCTGTGCTCTCCCCCGCAGAATACATTGACTGCCCTCTCACTCGTGGCGTGAAACTCAAAAATCTTCACTCGCACTGCTTTTGTACGAGGAAGCCGGTGTCCGACGTTATTATTATTGCGCGGGCCTGTGGCTCCGTTTGATTTTCTGTCGTGTTTATAGTTCTTTTGTAACGCTTTTGCTCCATGCTTTTGATGGCAGTTTTTAACTAGGTCGTGTTAGCGATTCTGGCTTGCTATGACGATGGCGACGGGTGACAAACATTCTTTATTGTTGTTACATCACTTGATAGCGTCGGCGGCGCGGGTTAATTAGGAGCACTTGGCACACTCCTCGTGCTTGCACCACGAGCAGCAGGTGTTGATGACGAATACACCACCGCACTGGCAACAGTGTGAGGGATACATGGCTGATTGGTGCTCGTGTATGAACCGAAACGAGGTTGTTGCAGATGCTCAGATCCTTTGATGGGGCGTAAGGCAGTAGTAGTCTTAGTAGTATTGATATGATCGGTCTTTGTTGTTTTATTCTTTGGGTGACGATATTAGCTTTTCCTTATAAGTGTTTACTGCAAACTCTATATGAGGAGTGGTAGAAGAGAGAACCCCATCTTGAGGAGGTGGACGACCTGTTCCTTACTTTATATATGCCTCATAGTGTTTGTAGGATGTGAGCAAGTGGTCGTATATGGTGTGGTCCCCCCACACATTTGATCACTTTTCCTCGCCGAGACTCAGTCGGCCTCGAGTGCTTGGTTCGCCTAGGGAGCCATCGGAGCGGGATGGTTGGTTGGCGTTGATTCCGCTTCCCCAGCGTGGGCTGTGTGGCTGCAGGGAGGGATCGTATGTGCCTAGGGTCTGCTAGGGACCCGCTAAGTTTGCTAGACCGTTGTGCCGCACGTCAATCCACATTTGGTAGAAGCCTGCCCTCGCCTGCTACAGTAGCTATACAGTAGCAAATGGCAGCCTAGTGAGGCGTCTACCGGTACCGGTACCACAGCTGTCCGATCTTGGAAATGCTGCACGGGGGTCTGCACGGCGAAAGGCGAAAACCAGAAAAGCTACCCCGCAGCCGCCACCCCGGTGCTGCCCCAGTGAGCTGCTGTCACAACGGCGCTTCGCAAATCACACGAATCACAATGAGTTAAACTCGCGTCCTTTCAACATATCGATCTCGAGCAGTCCAGTAGTGGCGCTGGCCGGGGGTGGCCTTCGGACTATTGAGTCTCGGTCGGGCCCGTCTATTACAAAGACTAGACCACCTATCTTTGGAGCTGTCAGTTTGATAGCTTTGTCATTGAACCATATAGGCTGGACAAATAGGTCGTACCATGCTCGCCATGGACGAACCTCTCGTCTGTATTACAACCAACTATCAAGAGCTAGCCTATTCGAACAAGGATGTCCTTTCAAGACAACGTTTAAACTTAGTAACCAAGTCTCCTTTAGTGTGTTAATAGGGTTGTTGCTTAGCATCCTGAAGCGCAAGGCCAGCAAGCTTTAGCTGAAGAGAAGGCCCAGCCAATGTACGTAACTTTCAAACCCCCTCCTGATATTGACAAGATAACTTGTGATACGCCGATGCGGTCACGTACAAGATATTTGCTTGACGATGGAGGGTGGTGATCCTGCAGAGGAGGGTTTCTTGGAGCAGACTGCCCCGGGTCTGACTGGGTTGAAAGGTCATCGTTCGATGGGAAGGTCGAGCGAATAACCACGACTCCGCCTCTCTCTCGAAGATGCGGAGAGATTCGCGAAGTCCATCGGCACTTTCGGGTCGCAATGGTAGACTCCCATCAATTAGTGATGGAGGTAGTAATAGTGTACCGGTAGAAGCTATGGGCTCGCCTCTTATTTTGGTATGTTTTGGATGCGCGCCATGACGTCGTCAGACTGACTCGGAGGAATCAGGTCCCCCATTGGCCAAGGGTCGCGACCAAGACACATGCATCACAGCTGCAGTAGGAAGCTTCCTGGGGCGGTGTCCGGCCAGACTTGGCAAAGGCTTGAGTGTCCCGGACTGCCTGATCCCACACTAGTGCTTGATCTCTCCTTGTGATCCTACTGGCGGTTTTTCTTTTCTCTTAGACGATGAATACACCTAATGAAAAGATGTTATCTTGGAGGACGTCTTGAGCTCGCCCGATCTCGCAGCGACTTATATCGTGATGCTGAAAAGAACATTTTGGAAGCTGTGTCGTCAGCATTATCTTGATTCCTGATGGGCTAGCGGCTATCCTAGCGATGCGGCAAGATAGAAAACGTCTCTCTGCGAGAGGGTCTCACCGAGGGCTCGAGCAGCCGGATCCAATACTGTAAGAAATTTGGTCAAGGGAAGTTAGGTGGAGAGTCCTAGTGCTCAGCTCGGGGGTGGTTGCTTTCAGCTGATTGACTCATTGTACGGAAGATGACAGCCATGGAAGCGCTAGCTTCCTACGATTTGACTGGTTATGGCCTCGTACATTCGAGGTGATGTAACAATTAACACGCAGGCCCACTAACAGCTTCGGGACGGAGTAGTAATTAAATGTCAACTTCTTTCCCACTATGTTTTGGACTTAATTATTACACCATCTCAAAGCTGTTAGTGGGCCTGCGTGTTAATTGTTACATCACCTCGACATTGACGGCAATTATCGGGAAAGAAAAACACGAAAATCTACCAAGGCCCATACGTACGGTAGAACCACCAGAGGTTGGACTTTAGAAAGGGATTGGTGCCGCCACTGCTGATCTTTCTATGGTTAACGCTAGCGATACACTACCCCGCGGGGAACCAAGTAAATAGTCGCGCTGCCGTAGGAGTCAGAGCGGAATCAGAGATCATAGATATATCCGAGTTGTTTCTGTGAAGGATACTCTAGCAATACCAGGATATCAGAACCAAACCACTCACGACCCTCTGAGCGCTTACTCAAGCTTCTGCTCCGGCCTCTCCAGATAATCGGCTGTCGCAATCCTGTCTCTCATCTACATTCGAATGAACGAGCGCTAGCGAATAGAAGGTCATTCTTACTGCGTCCATGGCCCTACGAAACAGACCATACTACCAAGTAGGTACAAATAAGCTGTTGAACATCTCTCATCGCTAACACTCTCATGACATTGGCGGAGCCACTAAATGCACGATGTACGTATACCGCATCGCTCCCAATTGCGCCCGCATATGCGGGCATAGGTCCGTTTTGTAGCAATTGTGAATTTCTATATCGTATCTTGTAGAGTGGCTCAACTGCGCCAAAGGGGCCTCCGGGTAGGAGTAGTCAGTACCTAAGGTTAGGAAGTAGATACAACCGACTGCCTTTTCGGTCCCGTGGAGCCGCGTCGCCGACCATCGAGAACATGGGCGGTTCGTGCGCGCTTTTACGAGGGGGTTCGAGATACGGCTCGAATCACCTGATCTGGCTTCCTGATTCCTACTATGTATACTATGTAGTGTAGACTGTGTTGCATTAAAGGCGTTGCTGCACCGTTTAGGAAGGAGTCTTGGCGATATGCTAATCGGACTCTCATGGGTCGAGTACTAAATCCCAGGCGAGCGAAGCTGTTTGCTTGCATATGAATATTGTTCTGATTGCAACTACGGAACTTAAAGGTACATACTGCTGTTCCAAGCTTACTAACGGTTGAAGCGTAATAGTTCGTGTTGTATAGAAGTCTGGCTGATTGATTGAGAGCTTGGATTACTGCTCAGGTTACCATTGGAGAATGCAAGGTTAGCAATCCGAGGTGGCATTTTTTGCGAGCCGCAAAAATAGCAGAAGTGTTAGATGACGACAGCGCGTTACTTGCGATCATCGATAGGTATACACATGTTTCAAACTCTCATTTCCGGAGTTCCCACGGGAGTCCTCTTAACGGCGACACTTAGGAGGGACTATACGCACCTGAGTAGTGTAGGCATGTAATTCGCACTTCGACGATAAGCTGTCTCTATATGGAATAGATGACAAGAGTTTAAGAACGGAAATGCCGTCATCTCCCGTCAGCTTTGATATTAGATGAGGTCGATCGTCTTTTCATGGAGCTAGGGGAGATGGCGCTGTCCCCGCCAGAACGGGGCAGACTGCGCTGTCTTAATAAGACACGTAATTTGTACGAACTCACCACCGTTGTCGAGATCACGATGGTGCGTTGGCGCTCTCTCTCTCTCTTCTCTACCCTTTCAGTGATTATTATTTCTTACCTATCGATGACTTGGAAGCCTGCTCATTCCGTCCACCCTACTTAGTATTACCTATATTAGGACTGTTATAACCAAACTCTACTAGTAGTGGCTCCGTTCAATTGGGACAAACGGGGCGAAGGAATTTTCTTCGCGTGTTCGAATCTCATAAGGCCGACAGATCAGCATTCTACTTACCAGCTACCGGCGTCCGTCTCTGGAGCTAGAGTCTCATTTGGGATCGGCGCGGTCGGGTCACTCGGGAAGGGTGGGCTAGCTAAAATGTATCATCTTGATCCTGGCTTAAAATTTCGTTCTTCAAGAAATCGGGAGATGCAGGTCTGACATTGAGACTCGATGAACTGCGATGGCCTCGTACTAAAGGTACTAGTATACATTCCTTAGTTGTCCTTGTAGAAGCCACCTAGTTCTTGACGTCTGATTCCTCAACGGAAATAAGAATGTACCTAGTCGAATCTGTTCCCAAGACGAACGATTGAAAAAGGTGTTAATATGAGATGGGGCCCACCTCCACCCGCTTTAACTTTGATATTGCTTTCCTAGGCATCCCGGCGTTGAGTTGGTTACTTGAAAGTGAGCGCGGCACATGCTCACAACATGCTCTGTACGACTATCCAATTAAAGCTTTCGTGACAAGAATAGAGTTGATAGAGCGCGCGTAACGGAGGCGTTCAAACTATGAATCGATTCTGGAAAGATGATGTTGCAGTGGCGACATTCAATTCAGGAGAGAGCAATCCAGTCGATGGAAGAGAGTGAAGAGGACGAGAAAAAGATGCCCAGCAAGCTGAGAGTGAGTGATCTTGTGGGATACCTCCACATCAACCAATTTTTTTTTCGTTCAGGGGTATTGCAGTAGTCGCTCACCCGAAGCACCTTTTGGGGTATGGTGTAAGGATGGACTTGGTCAAGCGCCAGGAACAGAAGCCTCATTGGCCCGCGGAGTCGCAGACTGATCCGAGATAATGGGACTTGTAGGCTGGTTGAGACAGGGTGCACCCTGCATATCTTACGCACACCCTAGCGGGAGCAGGGATGTGCGAGAAAAGAAGAGGGGAACTCGCAAACGTCGTCTCTTAGTATTGTACAGTGTATATACTGTACCATCGTATACTTTTGAGACAGTGATGCGAATAGTTGTCCTGAGTTTAATCCGAAGTCGAATATAGCTGGCTTTGGTGCTACCTGGGCAAGTGGGATCTGTCACCACACCACTGTATGTACACTAGCATGAAGCTCACCATATTACGTACGTCCAACGCCTACACTAGGCCGGACATTTTCATGTGTTGCAGCTGTGAGAGTGAACTGCATGCATAGTAGGCCGGAGAGAGACCGCTGGTGTCAGACAGATTGTTTTGTGATGAATCATGAGAAAGAGAAGATGGGGTTGACAAAAGCAAAGACGAAGCACCCTAAAGGAGAAGTGCTCAAACCACAGATAATTGGCTTAATGGCTTTATATACGACATGATCAACGACCTATGACGTTGCAAGATGGACTGGTTGAATGTTACCTATTACTGCGACAAACAAGAGCTACTGTTGTGCAACAGCAGCAGGGAAATAAGTCACTGGGCGTCGGTTCAGCTGTTTGAAAATGCATAGATTGGTTCAGAAACTAGAGGCAATACCACCGCCATAGGTAACGAAGTTGTTTATGGGTTGGTAATTGTCCGAGCCTATCATCATCTCTAATAATGAGTGCTTATACTGCGCTAATAGATCTGTATTACGATACGATACGCCTACTGCATGTGAGTATCCCAGCATTTAATTTATGGAACGGCCGGCCTATGGTAAAAATTGCTGGCAACGAGGTGGACATTCACGTTCATACCACCTACCTAAGCACTCTATCTAGAGCTACCCGAACTCCTACCTAGATATCGACAGTGGCGCCCGGACTGTAGTCGCCCAGTAGGGTATAGCAGTTCTATTTGTAATATGTGAGACGTTAGTAGTGTAGAAACTAGGCGATGAAGAGGACCCAAATCTGTCAGCTGCACATGGTCGACAAGGACCGACGGCAGATCGCCTCGGGGGAGACTAGCCAACCACAGTTTTGGGAATCATTTTGCCGTCGCCGGTCGGTGATGACAGCTGCTCTGTTGGGACCCCTTTCGGACTTCCTTCTGTGGTTACGTACTAGTAGACACTGATCATCCGAAAAACAACGAGGCATCTATAGACCTTGAGGCAGTAATGGTATTAATCATGACCTATCTATCTAGGATACCATGATGAAGGCTTTACAGCTAAATTATAACTCTCAACGAGTCTTATGCCGTATATTACTATCGTGGAGGCACCACATACCTTTTCTACTTGAACAGTATATTCGTCTGTGGCAGTTAATCTCGGGACGGTGTTCTACCGCTTGAATACTATCGGTAGATTTACACTACCTTATGTATCTAGGTATATCATTACTGTCTCGGTCCTTTTAGTTGAGACCACCTGCACTCTCCCTTCTGTTTAGTACCTGTAGCGTACCGCTAGACTAGATGCTGGTTACTTACATTGCAAAGGCATTGATCGTACATTCAGAGTCGGCTGTATCGCGCCATGAGTATCTTTGCTCATTGGCCTAGACCGCAATCGTGGGATACAAACCTCACCTAAGTACCCAGCAGCAACCTATTGTTTTCTTTCGAGACATACTTATCTACCTGGCTACCCGTGGGAAGTACTATCCAATATATCTATATGCAGTGCAGACCTTTATACATAGACTAGCATGTGTACGTGTACCTAGGATTGCAACGGCCCCTATTCCTTTGATCTTTATCTTTTTTTTTTCTTCTTGTCGTTGGGCACACGCCCCCTGCAGGGGTATTCCGCCAAGGCATGGTTGCAGTACACCGTTGACTGCACCGTGCACAGTTCCCACCGCACCAACATAGTTCTGTACAATACCGGCCGGGATACGCTGTACCACATGGAATGATTAAACGCTCACAGCATACATAAGTATGTACTGCACGTACCTTACCGGTTGCACATACTACATACAGGTGCAGTTAGTACAGGAATGTACCTGAGGTGGGTGGGTAGATAGGTACCGGGTGCACTGTAGCTCTACTGTAGATACCTGGCCCCAGGCTTTTTAGTGCAGCAAATCGGACTGCTGGTACGTGCTAGTGCAGTAGGTATACTGTCTGTGCTGAGCGCTTTGTGTTATGTCGTGTATTGTATGACAAAATTGCCAGTAGTATCAGGACGGCTACACTAAATGTCCTTTAGCTCCAGGTACCTGAGACAGCGACCCCAGGTCCATGGGCGCCTTCATTTCCCCTGGTCGGGCGGTTTGCTCCCGCTTCTCAGTCGGCCTGAGCAAAGCATACCTAACCGCCCAGGTACTGTAGATAAACTGCACAGCACGCTGCAGGCTCCATTTAGTGTACTACCTCAGTAGACAAGGTACGAGGTATCCGGTGTGGGTAATTGCAGGTGGACTACATGGTGACTTAGGCACATGGGCTCCCGCCAATTGCTCCTGCACCGACTGGCACGTCCCTATCCTTCCTACTTCTCGCTCCTCTCCTCATGCTTGTCTTTTTCCATGTCGAGACCCGAGATTTCGCTCCTGGGCCAGCCATTCTTTGCTTGCCGACTACTTTCACTCTTTTTTTCTCTCTTTCCATACATTAGTCGTCAATAATTCCTGACTGTAGTCGTTCCTTTTCCAGTCTCTACGCTAAACGGCCACCAAACTCGACCACCGGACCAACTGGCCAATCGACTTCTCGCTGGCCATCCACTCGTTTCCTTCTTGATTGAGCAATTAGACGCGCATACATCGAGACCCCAAAGACCAGAGACCTCGCGCTCAGGCACCCCGCGTACCGTTATAGAACAAGAGAGCAACTCGCGCGATAGCACAAGAAATAGATTACCGAGCCGATCTTCTTGGTCACCCAGCGCCAAATCGACGTGAAGCCAATTTCCCGATTCCTCTTGTAGACTGGGTTCCCGACCTCAGCTGGTACGGCGTCGGACCACCGCATCTCCTTTTCTGCAGTCAGCCTACTGTGCAGGAACCGTTGACACCTCGTGCAACACGACTGGTCCAAGACAAGACGAGCGCAATAGACCACCCGTCCGCCCATTACGATATAAACATCCGCTTGCTCTCGTTCTATCCACACAACAAAAGGAGCCGGATTTGTCTGAACCTGTGCGTATGTCCGTTCCATTGGATTGTCTCGTTGGTAATCGCAGAGAGAATTGGCCCTCCGAATCCCTCAGTTGTATGATCCCCGCTTACACATTGTATTGCTTGGTTCTGCTGGGCAAGACTGGCCCGGTTCTCGTCTGCCTGTGAAACACACCCGGCACATAATCTGCACCGCATTCCTGGCTCAAGTGACGCTACCTATTGGCACGACCTTAATGCACCGAAACATAAATGGCGATCCCGTGAGAGCGGATCTGTTTTGCTTGTGGTGGCTCCATCTTAATTGGGCCTCGACTACCGTTCCCCAATTCGACCTTCTTATCCCCCGGCTGCTGCCATGCCCAATCCCCCTGCCACGACCCCCCCTGGACCCCCTTAAAACCCCAGCCGACTTGCATATACTTGAACGTTCTACTAACGGGAATTTCCCCTGCCGTATAGAGAAAACACTGAATCAAGTCAGATTACTTTGGACGGGCATTCTGCCCCGAATTGGGACATATTGTAAGCTCTGCGACTGACCGCGGTGACACGTCGACCGGCTTCCACCCTTGTAGTGGGTGGTCTTGTCACTCACCACTCGCTTGATGGCGAGCTGCGCATCGTAACTCTGGGAACGATTTAGCAGGCTGTGATTTCTAGTTCTTCCAGTAGTTTGCCGCGCATTTCGGAACGACACATACGCAATAGGAACCAACAAGTACTTCGTGATGCATCGCTTCAAGACTAAGAGGAAGGGCAAAGACGAAGATGGCGCCCCTCGCCCTTCGCAGGAGTCGGAATCCTCCATGTCCTTTCGTGGATTTAGGAAAGGGAAAAAATCGCAGGAGAACGAGAAGAAGGAAATCGACATAGCCGCGGCACTCCCCTCCAATGACGACTTTCGCACTAGTCTCCTCATGACTGGCTTGTCGGCACGGTTTTCTATGCTGCGAGAGCAAGACGATCCCAACACCAAGATCGGCAAAGCGAGCGATGATAGCGTTCTATTCCCCAAGCGGCAGTCTAGAATGGACTTGGCCTCATTCCGCGGTCTGGGAGACATTGCCGAGGTTGAATCGATCAAGGCCGCTCAGCCTTTCGCTCGGATGGACTCTTATCATTCGGACGATGCGGACTCGCTCAATACGGGTAGCGTAATGAGTCGCGCCAAACCCACCGAGGGTAACAACCTGTTTGGTGGACGCCAGAAAATTTACAAAATCCCTGCCAGCGCCAGTTCATCCAGGACTGTCGACGGCGGCATGAGTGGTCGTGCACTGTACGATGACGATGTCGCACAGTCAGCCTTCCAGAAATGGAGGCGAGCTGAGAAGGAGCGGGAGTTATCACAGGACGAGCCAAATGAATCCGATGCAAATGACGACCAAAGAAATTCTTCAGCAGATCTAGATCCTCCTCGCTCAGAGTCACCAGTATTCAGTAGTTATAACCGGAAGCGCGAGACTTCGTCGACGTTGTCATCTACGCCCTCGGTGGCTAGACACTCGTCTGCCGCTACCTCAATTACATCCTCTCAGCCGACACCTTCTCTAAAGGACTGGCAACCCTCAAGTAGTTACAACTCAGGTCCTGAACGAAGTGTAACAAGAACGAGACGACTTTACGAGACGGGTTTCTTTAACCAAGACAATCAAGAATCGGCACCTGGTGGCATATCACGCATGGACACTATGAGCCGGCAACGACCGTTTGGCTCACGAACGCCCGAGTTCAGTCAACAGTCGCATTCCTTCGGCTTCGGAGATCGTTTGAGCGGCGAGCGGAAGCTTTTGGCTAAGGGTAGTGCCCCCAACCTTCGCTCAACGAGTCCTCCTGCGAGTGCCTCGCCAACAGGACCGCCAAACCTCGGTATTCGAGTTCCTAGCACAGGGGAAAGTAAATCTACTTTTGGTGGCGCTCCGCCTTTAAGTCCCCCAATTAGCGAAACAGACGAAAACGGTATCATGCCAATCAATCCCAATGATAGAGGGAAAGCTACAGCTCTTGGAGTGTTCCAGAAACCTTCGCAACCATACGATGAATCAAGATTTGCGCAGAGGCAACTACAGCTTCAACGAGGACGTGAGACACCAACTCAGAAAGCTCGTGACGGACCCAATCCACCTACATCTGGGAATCAGGCCAGATCACCCTCTCCAATCCAAAGAGACATGGGCGATTCGCCAACAGCTCCTGTGTTCCCAATTGCACGATCGCCTAAAAAGTCAAAAAAACAAGAGACCCAACCCACGTCTTTCTTGGTCGATTCTGACGAAGACGAGACTTCTTCAATGGTTTCACCTAAACCCTTGCCGTCTCCTCAAATTCACCTGCGGAGACCCTCGGATAGAGAGCATCCAGCCTTCCGAGATTCAGCTTTGCCTACACCCCTATCGCTAAACGCCACACCCCAAGATGAACCGTCTCCTATCACAGAAATGCCATCTTCGCTTACCGTTGAACCTAAAGGAGCTTCTCCCGTGGACTCGCCCACTCTTGGACCGGTATCCAACGGCTCTGGCTTGAGTGGCATGGTACGGCAACATCTGCGAGCTGACAGCAATGCCTCATCGATATATGGAGCTGTGCCTCCTACAGGTGATCTGGAGTCTCGGTTCCCTGCTGATACCACCAATTCCAAAGGTGTTCAAGAGTACGGAACGGGTTCTAACCCCTGGCAGGGCGATGACCACGGCGGTGATTGGAATTTGGACCTGGACGTCAACGAACCTCTCGTCGACGCCGAATCGTTAGGTTCGCAATCTCGTAGGCCTAGTGAGGCTAAACCGGATTCACCTGTACCACGCAACGAAAACAAAGACGAATTCGCACACCAGCTCGCTGATGGTGCTCGTCGAATACGGGAGAGGTTAACCTCGTATATCGAGACTGATAGCCGTTCTTCATCTCCACATGGAGTAGGAGAGCAGAGTGATACAACCGACCTAGCACCTTTACCACGACCTAGTGGGCTTGGAGCCATATTGCGTCCCAGGAGTAGCAGAGGTTCTCTGGTTGATCGTGGCCGAGATCCTTCTTCAACACGAGCCTTTAAGATGATGGGCATTAGTCCTGGAGGATCCAGAACAGCCAGTCCTGGAAGCGAGTCGCAGAAGGGACAAGCTGACACAGACGGTGAGCCAGCACCAGAGAGAGAGGAGAAGGAGACGACCCATGCTGCCGATGGTCAGCCTGCGGGGCTCCGTCAATTCAGACAAGCGAGACGCGAGCTTCAACGGCTTAAAGAAATTGAGTCGCAATCACGACATTATCCAGCACCCCAAGGGCCTCCACCGGATGTTCCATCCCCAAAGCAAAGAGCCCCAAGAGAGTTCGGGGCACCAAGGACGAGAACACCCAGTCGAGACCACAAGCCACCTCCTGTACATTATCAGCATCGTATTCCCAGCGAGGAGTTACGGAACGAGGACTCGCCCCCCGGCAGTCGAGTCCAATCTCGAAGCGACCGTCACCGCAGCGAGTCGGAGTCCAGTTATGAAGCAAGATCGAACAATAGAGTAGCTCGCGCTAGAGATAGACTGGCTAGCCAGGAACATGCACACCCGGGTCCCGCTGGACCGGTTCCTCACCCGGCGATGCGTGCAACTGGACTCCCAGGTACCGATATTAAGCGCTCACATATTATGCCACCCCAACCACACCCTAATGTCACAATGAGGATGAATCCATCTAACATGAACGCCAACGGGAAACTAAATATCCCACGCACTTATGCGTCGGGTCAACCTTCCCCTGTCTCTCCAGGGGCATCGCCTCTCTTCAACTCTGCCCCGCCGACGCCTGGTGCCTTGTCACCTCCTCGGCCTCCGGTTCCCCAAAGCTTCAGCTACGACAATGTAAATGAACGTAGGGTGAGACAACAGGATATTTCTGAGCCTGCTATGGTTAACAGCCGAGTTGCACCACCTCTCCCCCCAATCAACCCTAGACGACGTCAGGATAGTACAAAGGCCCGTCCAGTACTAGAGTCATTCGCTCGCCAGGACCGGGGTGATCCGGAGCGCGATGCTAGGGCAAACTTACCAGTTCGCCTAAGTGAACCCATACAAGGCGTGGGTGCAAATGTTAATTTCAACAAGCCACGAGGCAATAATGCCCCTATTAACCTTGGGCCGCCTACGTCAAGAACTGTTGTGACTCAGGGAAGAAATATCCCAAACGGCACTGGCTTACCGGGTGGCATGATCTAATGCGTTATTCCACAAGGACACTTAATCCTTAATTTATGCGACACCTGGATCAGATATAAAGAATACCTACCTACGGGATTATACGAGACGCTTCGTTTCTTTCCTTCTCATTTTTAGCCACTAGAGGGGTGCGTGCCCCTTAGAGGTTCACTTTCATACCCTCTGTACATTGTCGGTCTTCGGCGTGTCGATTTTCTACTGTTAATTCTATTTCAATCCATAATAGGGATGGTTTCGGAGTTGATATCAGAGGCAATAGTCTTGGCTGGTTGGCTGAAATATGAATAGCACAAATGGAGCTGAGGTGTTTGTTTTTTTCGGTTACTCGAGGCTCGGAATAAGAAATTCAGTGTGAGTGTCCTTCCAAGACACGGGGTCACCGGTCGTCTCTGGAGTCGGTCAAATCTTAGTGGCCAAGCATATTTGAATGCGAACACAGCATGTTACGTTTCAGTGTATCTTCTGTTTGTTACACTACCTACTGCAAATTAAAAAACCTTTGTAGCGAACTCGTAGTATGATCTTAACACTGTTGTATTACAATTAACTGCCCAGCACTGTGCCCATAGCTATGCCTCAGTGTTCTCTACTCGCAGCTTTCGTTGGAAAGTTTTAGGTTGGGTGCAGGACATAGTTTAGAACTTACCAATATCCCGTACCATGATAATATTGCCCTCACGCTCGCCACCCTCCACCACCCGGAAACCGACCTTCTCGTAAAAAGGCACGACCTTGCTGTTCTCGCCGGCCACGCCAATGTGTTCGCCTTGCCCGTAGTCCTGTCCGCTACTCACGACACTTGCCACGAAGCGCTCGATCAACTGCCGCCCCCAACCCTGGCCTTGCCACGCCGGTAGGAGATCTATATGCATTGTGGCACGCCAGCGCTTCGCCACGGCTCCCAAAATGCCCTCCAGCAGCATCCAGTCGGCGCGGTAGGCGTTCTGTGCCAGCGCTCGGGGGTTCATTTGCATGGCGGTGGCGTTGTCGCCGCCGGGACTGTCCTGTGGCGGACCATCACCGCCTGTAGAGATGGGCTTGTTCTTTGTATCGACAGGTACCATCCAGGGCTCCCGGGTGTCGAACGCCGGAGCTTCAACATCCCGTGATAGAATGGCTTTTATGTAGCGCTCGTAATCTGCGACGAAGGCGTGCACGTCCGGACAGCCGACTGTCATGCTCGAGGTCAGCGAGGTTTGGGATAGGGATGTGAGTTTTGTTCACCGCTTCTCATTCCGGTTCATCAGGCGCGGGCTTGCTTGCCCTATCTAGCATCTCATGGGCTTGTATTGACATGGTGTATGTCTGTCCCGCGGTAGTTTACCGACAACCCATGTTGCGAAAATTGCCCTCTCCCTTTCTTGCCCGCCTGGCTGTTTACTCACAGGGCCCGTGACTGGAAGTGAGAATTGTCTTGAATTTCGACTTACTGCAATAGCCCACGGCTGTGCCTGTCCCATCATCAAGCACGTGGCAGGTGGATGGGCTGAGGAATGTATATGGGTGCGTCCAAAGGTAAGGAGAGAGCTTGGCGGCTGCGGGAGAGGAGGCGAGAGTTGGCGGGAGAGTCGCGATACACTGAATTGGGTTATCAGTCAGCCTTTTTTCTATTACTACTATAGTTGTCTCCTTGGTTTGCTGAAATGCGTCCATGGGAGGATGGATAATGAATACCACAGCAGGTATATCATCACCAAAGCCCGGTGAACTAGGGCGACGTACAATCTGCGCGCAGGCGTCGAAGTCAGTATCCTTGTAAAGCCGGATGAACGCCATCGTATTCCTTGTTTCTTTCCAACAAATAACTTCTCAAGTCTGGTGAGTTGTGCGTGTGGGATATGAAGGCGGTTCTGTGTACCTTTTTCAGGATGAGGTCGGCATTGATGACCAGTCTGGAAGTCATTCTAGACACCTTTGCGCTCGTGTGAGACCCGAAGCCTCCACTTTCCCCTTTTGGCTAATTGTCACGCCCATCGCTTCTCTTCAATGAGTACTTGTTGTTAGCCGGCTGAATACGACCTAAGGTCTTCTGGTGACGAGGGGCTGAGGATTTGGGGAACTGTTCATCAATCCACGATGGTTATATATTCCGCTGTATTAAAGTAAAACGCTGAAGAATTTCCATTGTCCGTCAGATGAGACGAATGAGAACCCAAGCGCACCTCGTTATTGAGAAAGTGACATTGATGTGAGTATTGTGAGTTCTATATACTCAATGCGTAGGAATTACTTTATTGTCCACTTGTAACGACATATGGTTTCCGCTGTAGAGAGATGGGGCCGCATGGAGCAATGCTTGTCATTCATCAGCGCGGGGCCTGATCTGATAGTTCGCAAGATCCTATTAGCGAACAAAACAAAAATATAGGTATCAATTTCATCATACGAATTTTGGAATGTATCACAGCAGTATGCCGCCCAGTCTGAAGCTCTGTACTCGCTGCCGTAACCTCAACCCGACAGTAGCAGAATCTGCGCTAACGAACGGGAGGCCAAGAAGACTACGATCCCAGAAAGCGTCTATGACCCTATCACAGAGGGCACTTGGACCTGGCAAGATGTGGAAGAAGCCACACACTGCCCTTTCTGTGGAACAATCGCATACGCCGTAGAAGTTTCGCATTGCGAATGCTTCTCACTAAACAGCCCTCGTTCCTCAGAGCTCAAGTTAACGGGATATCAGTGCCAGAATTACCATGGAGAAGTCTGCTGTCTTGTGGAGTCCTCTAAATTTCAGCAGATCCGTTATCGTTTATCCGTAGCTTGATGTTGAGGGACATTGTCTTTCCAGTTACTTGCAAGTGGCCGGCATCTTGTTCTGAGCTACGTCTGTGGCGATGGACAAACTCCGAAAACCTTAAGTGAAGACGTGCAGTCATTCATGGCGCCCCAAGGTCTACTCTCGAGTAACGATTCGTACGACGGCCTTACCTGCGTGCGCCCAGCACCGCGAGGGTCTTCTCAACTTGTTGCCGAGGTTGCTGATGGACTTAAACTCGTTATCTCTACTGGCTATGGGGATATACAACGCTCAGAGTGGACTGGGTCGTATTGATATGGCTGACCCAGACATATGGCAGCAGCGCAAGTCTTGGATTAATTGGTACATTAATAGCGAAGAATCAGATATTTAAGACTACTCCTAGCTTCATTCAATTACATTTGCACCGTGAACAATAACACATTATATATTCAACACGAAATACGCTAGCGCTCGCGAAAGTAATCGCAATCCATCCCTCTGCTTTCAACACAAATAACCACCCTAGGGGATGAAGACTAGTCTTCCCTTGCCCTCCAGTGACTTGTCTCGCCACGCCTCTTGAATATCCTTTAGCGGCACACTATATCCGCCCGGCAACTTCCACCCCGTCATCGCCGGCACGAGGCGCTTGATCTCCTGCGCCATAGCCTGTGGGCGGATGGCTCCCGGACCAGACCCCCTGATCGTTATGTCGCGCGATCTGAGAATGGCAGGAGGAATGGCGACCTCTTTCCGCGAGAGGAGGCCGATATTGACGTATTGCAGGGGTCGTTGGATCTTGAGGGTAGATAGCGCGTGCACGGCGAGATCTCCGTAGACATAGTCGAGGACGACGTCAGCTTCTACCTGGGAGAAGTCTGTGTCCGTGAGGGGATCCTTCTGCACGATGAAGTGGTCGAGGCCCTCTATCTTGGCGAGCGCGGCCTCATCCCGCGCGACGCCGATGACCTTACCGGCACCAAGCCCCTTAGCGACGAGGGCAGCTAGCCGACCGCTCGCGCTCGTGGCTCCGAGGATGAGCACGGTGTACTTCTCGGGTAAGTTCGACGTGCGCTGGTTCAGCGCCAACCAGCTGCTCATGGCCGGGTTAACGCCGGCGGCGAACGACACGGGATCGACGCTTTCGGGGAGCGCGTGGACGGCGTCCTTGGGCACGTTGATGAGCTCTGCGAAGGACCCGAAACCGGGCTTCAGATTAACGTAGAAGTACAGCTTGCCGGTGGCGACGTCGCGGCCGACGCAGTCTATGCCGACCGTGTGAGGCAGCGCGCCCGAGGTGTAGTGCTGCCCCGAAGCCCTTGATCGGACGACTTGGTGGACGCCGGCTGCCAAGACGCGGAGCTGGAGCTCGTTTTCGGAGGGCGCCGGGGGGTCGCCGACACTGACGTACCGTGGACCTTCGGCCCAGTCGAGAACTTGAGCGGCATGCATTTTTGTAGCTAAGCTCTTCTGATTGAAGAATAAATAATATTTTAAGCAAAGATGTAGTTGATAGAAGAAGTGGTATGCTTGTGACTTGGCTTGGAATCTGATGTGGTGTCCAAGTTGAAGGCATGTGTCTTTATAAGTATTTACATTGAAGTCGTAAAAGCGAGGCACTTCCGAGCTTGTCGCGGTCACGACGACCTCTAAAAGCCGACCCCGAACTACAGAGACCGAGCATCCTAACGCGGAGCGGTCTAAGGCAGAAGGGCTTGAAACGCTTGTGAGGCAGCAGTTGAATAACACCCGCGCGCACCCCTATTGCCCTTTTGGGCCGTATAAGCAGAGCGGGAGCGGATATGATTGGTCGACGAAGCCCGGAGCTGAAAACCCAGTAGAAAACCCAGCAGAAAACACGCGCGGTAGCCTTAGTAAGTACCAATCCTCCAGTGTCCTAGTGCTGCATTGTGCCTCTCAGTTGCTTTCAGATGGAAACTATTTTTAGCTAAATGTACCAAGTAGATTGGAACTTCTCGTCCTGCGAGCATTGCGGGGTTCTCTCGACCTTCCGAGATTCATCAGCACAGTTCTGGAGGGGACCAAAGAGGGCTGGAATCAGGCCTCGTTTTGAGATCTCTTAACTAGCAATCCGATAAATATACAAGTACACTGAATAAGGTAATTTACACGAGACGATGTCACTAGACGCTCGGACCTGATGTAAGACTTGAAGGCATCACCCTTCAGCCCTACGATCGAAACCACAAAGCTGAACATTTTGGTACACACTTCTCGGCTCCACATGCCCTCGGGTTTAGAGCAAAAACGCGTAGAACCGAGAAAGAAGCGCCTCCAGAGTATCTTGCTTACCTCACCTTTACCACACACTCAAATGCATAGCTGGGTAGTAGGTGTACCTCTTGAGTGAGATAAGCTAGTGAATGTTCAGTTAGTACCAGTCAGTATGCTGACAATTTACTACACCTGGGCCAAAGACTGTTCTGGGTTATGCTGGATCGAGACCTTTATCAGTGAGGGTATACCCCCTGCGTAGTTCTCCCGATTATCTCAAGTGGATGCTTAGGACAATTGGGGTAAGCTTGACCACATTCTCAAGGGAAAAGGATAGAATTGGGTACGAAACAGATATACGTTGAAGAAGGTGAATTCTTTAAATTATGTACACATAGAGATGTATTACCCCCGACAGTATGCAAGTTCGAAACACTCCTAATAACTCCGCCCAGTGCAGATGCCGTCAAGAAGGGCATCACGAGATATCGCCTCCTATCCTCCGTCTCAATCTATCTTCTCTCATACATTCTGCATTGCAGACTTAGCGTACGTGACATAACCACCTCAAACACGACTTGATGGTACGTAGACCGAAATCAAGCCTATGAGCAACCAAGCCGGATCAATTCTGTCTCTCTGTCTCTCTTTCTTTCTGAAGTCTATGTATAGAAATGTAGTATATACCTTGGTGGCGGCAAAGGGAAATATGTAGTCTAATGATGACTTAAAGAAGGGTAGTGGTGTGTTGGGAATGATTATTTTCCCAGTCTAATAGTTTGTAGATGGGTTAGGTAATTGCGAATTTTTAATTTTCTCGTGCTGTCTGCTTTATTCCTTCTTCGCCTTCTTCTTACCCCAGTTCTTCGGTACGCGGGTGAGCCAGTAGAGGAAGAGCGCACCAACGATGTTGAAGCCAATGTAGACGAAGAGGAGACCGAAGTTGCGCCAGCGGTCCTCTGTATAGGGCAGACCAAATTAGTACACGATCGTCATACAGAAGGGAAAGAAGTGGGAACAGGGGATTTATATGTTAGAATTTAACTTACCAAAAATGACACTAGTCTGAGCAAGGAAAGTGTTCGTGTCTTTGGTAGGGCAGTATTGGCAATTAGACATGTTGTTCTCCGTGCCCGGCTCAAGATAGCCAGCGACTTGGAGTTGCGTTGCCATATACTGCATGCAAGTCTGGTTGGCGGGTGGGTCGAAGGTTAGGTACTCGTTCCTGGCGCATTCCACCTGTGTATCACCGACACTGAAGGACAAGAGAGACGAGACGAGATACGTGAAGGGGCTGACGCGATACAAGAAGATCCAGAACTGAGGGAATTGGCCGGGACGGGCGAGGACGCCGCAGAAGATGAGGCACAGCGTGAAGAGAAGATTAGCCACGTTACCGCCAGCCTCAGCCGTCTCAAAGGCAGCAATGATCAGGTGAGTGAAAGTGCACGTGAAGAGGAGGAAAGCGAGAATAAGCAGGAAGACGAGGGCACCGCGCTGAGTTGTCGCGCCGTCCTCGTACGTATTCCGGTACAGACCCAGGGGATAGTACCATCCAAAGAACATGATGACGGCCATGAGAGTGTTCCACGGAATCTCAGCGACGATCTGGGAGAGCATGAAGACCTGCCAGCTGTATACTTTGGACGGGCGCTCGCGCACCTCGTAGAGCGATCGCTGGACAACGAAATGCGGCATCGTCTGCTGGACCATCTGGCCGAAAACGGTGAGGAGCTGGAAGACGGCGAATGTTTGGTTCTGAAGACCTTGCATCGAGTTGGGAGAATGGAAGAAGACGAAACCGATGAACAGCGCGACGAAAGCACAGAGAGCGGCTTTGGAGTAGATGTAAGTGGGGTTGCGCCAGTATTGCTGGAAGACACGGTACGAGACCTCCTTGAACTGTACGGCGAACGGAGCAGCATGTTCGCGGAAGGATTGCTCGTCCTGCGTGACGGGAACGTTGGAAGAATCGTCCTTCAATTTTTGCAGTTCAGCCTTCACCTCACGGTATTCGGGGCTCTCGCGCCATGTTTGGAACCAATCACGGCTGGTTGTGCTACCGGGAGCGGCACCGATGGCATCCAACATCCATTCAGCAGGGTTAGCAGTCGGAGGGCAAGGGGGCGCACCGTGGCGCTCGAAGTAGCTAGTCAAAGTCTTGGAGTTCTCGCCGATATCGCCGAAGTAGACGGTTTTACCACCCTTGGCTAAGAAGAGCAGTCGGTCGAACCGCTGGAAGAGCATGGCAGAAGGTTGGTGAATCGTGCACAGAACGGCTTGCCCAGCTTTGGTCAGCTTCTCTAGGAGATCCAGAATGGCCCAAGAAGTCTGCGAGTCGAGACCGGACGTAGGCTCGTCAACGAAGAGCAGTAGCGGTGGCTTAGCGGCGAGCTCGACACCAATCGTGAGACGCTTGCGTTGTTCGACGTTGAGACCTTCACCGAGGACGCCGACGACGGCGTCGGCGTACTCTTCCATTTCCAGAAGCTTGATGACCTCGTCGACGTACGCCAGCTTCTCCTCACGTGGCACATCTGCCGGTTGGCGAAGAATGGCAGAGAAGTTCAGAGCCTCACGAACCGTTGTAGTGGCGAGATGTAGATCCTGCTGTTGCACGTAGCCGGTCTTGCGCTGGAAAGAAGCATCACATGGTCGACCATCGACGAACATGTCACCGGTAATCACACCCATAGTGATGCGACTTGCGAGGGCATCCAGCAGAGTTGTCTTTCCCGCACCAGAGACACCCATAAGAGCCGTGAGCGTACCGGGCTTGACCCAACCGTCAACGTGATCGAGAATGCGCCTCGGCTCACCCTTGATCTTGATGTCATAACATATATCATCCCAGTGGAAGACACTCTTTTGTTCTCCCAGAACACCTGCTTCCTTGTTAGCTGGACCAGGGCGGCTTGCGTTGGTAGCAATCGGGCCGACACGAGGACCTTCGCCTTCTTCAATGTCACCCTTGCGCTCCTTAAATTGGGCGGGTTTGTGGCCACGTCGGAAAACAAGAACCTCGCCCTTGGATTTCTTCTCAGAGACGAGCTCAGCAGAAACAATGTACGTGAACATGGAAAAGAGCACGAACGCAATAATGATACCCAGGTTTCTCCATTTGTGAGATGCGTAGTATGAGAAGGCCGAGGCCAGGTATCGGTCTCCATCCACCGTCTGTGAGCCGGGAACGCTACCTATAGCACTGCAAACCTGGTTTGCTGGAGCAACGTGTGCATATTCGGGAAACTGCGGCGATGGGACAATTTCGGTACAACGGAACTGGCGACCAGAAAATTCGTTGACCATCATGGACTCGAATGCGTAAGCGAGGGGATCGACATAGTTCAGCCAACGGCACCAGCTCAACATGTAGTTGACCGGGATGATGAAACCAGTGAATACGACGAGATCGAGAATGAGAATGGCAGCCGGAACCAGAGCCTGTGTGATAGTTCTGGAGGAGGAGGCAAGCGTTCGGAAAATCATACTCATACCCAGGGTTGTAACGAACGAGAAGAGCAGAAAGAAAAAGAACGCCCCTGGCTCACGACGTAGGTTGGTGAGGAAGTATAAAGACGTGTTGAAGATGATGGTGTTGAGGACTTTATATGGCAAGTCGCAGAGCATAGACGAGAAGGCCTCAGCAGACGGGTGATACAATGCATAGCGGTCATGTTTCTCAACAATAGGGCGTTGAGCATAAAGAGTAAGAATCTAAATGCACAAGTCAGAGAGAGTCTTGGAAACGACAGGGAAAATAGAGGAGGAATCGTGAACTCACTTCCAGTGCGCTAGCAAATGCATTCAGGAGACAGGCGAAGAAAATGAGAGCGCCTCTTTGGTAGAAGCTCGCCGTGGTTGGCTGGAGGTTGTAGAAAACACTGCCTACGATGAGAGACATGATGAAGTTACCGATCAGAGCGCCGATGGTAATGCTGGGATCACCCTTGAGCCGAAGCCAGCCACGCCAGAGACAAAGGCGGATTTGTTGAAGGTAGGAGAGCGTGTAAGGAGATTTCGCACGTTGACCTTTCGCCTGCTGCGCTCTCTTGGAAGCACGGAAGGCTTCCGCATCAGGTCCATTAATAGGGTGCTCTTTCTTGTACTCCTCAATCTCGGCCTGAAGAGCAGCGTACTCCGGGCTCTTTTTCCAGGCCGCGGCGAACTCATCCGGCGTGCGCGGCACTTTGTTCTCGAAACCCTCCCGAACGACACGCTCTATTGGACTCGTCATGGAAGTCAGAAAATCAGGAGTCGTTTGACGGGCAGGGCACTCGAAGCCGAGGTTGATGAAGTATTGCTTGGCCTCCTGTGTACGTCCGAAATAGATTTGCCGACCCTCGTAAAGGACAGTAACCTTGTCGAAGCAATCGTACCCGTCTTGGGGAGACTGGTAGATGGACACGCAAGCGGTGCTTCCGAACAGTTCGGTCTGCGTCCGAAGCGTCTTGCAGAACTCGACAGCATTGGCACTGTCCAAACCTCGCGTACTGTTATCCCAGCACTGTAGGGGCGCACGACTGAGAGTAGCCTCGGAGATGGTGACACGCTTGCGTTCACCTCCAGAGACACCGCGAATGTACTCATTGCCCACACGTGTGTTAACGGTGTGTGAGATACCGAACATGGCCATGGTGACATCCCGCAGGTGGTTCGCATAAGTCATTCTATCGACGCCTGCGGGAAGATTACGAGGAGCGCGGGCCTGCGCAGCGAAGGTGAGGGTCTCGCCAACTGTCAACATGGGGAAATGAACGTCTATCTCGGCAGTGTAAATGGCCTCGCCTCGGTGCTGCGTGTGCATCTCCTTCGCCGAGATACCCTGGTAGTTAAAGTAGGACTGATTGTCGATATAGATACCCGCAGTCTCGCCGGCAATGGCCTTCAGGAAGGTAGTGCATCCAGAACCAGGGGGGCCCAGGACAACCAACATCTCGCCCTTGTTGACGACGCCATCGAAATTTCGCAGGATGTCAATCTTCGTTCCCTTGTTACCTAAAAGCCTGCGACCCTGAGCGATGGCTTCGAGCCAGACATTGGCAACATCCTTCTGGTAATCGGTGGCGGAACCGTAGCCGTGCACGTTCATGTTCTGAAAGCAGATACCAGCGGTTCGGAACTCCTTTCCTTCGCTGGCCGTCATCTCGACCATGGCCTTGGCCCAGTCTCTCGCCCTGAAGTTGGGCGAGTTCGGGTTTACCGACGAATTCTCATCGGCCTCCAGGAAAGGGTTGGTACCGGGCGTCCAATGACCCTGGGATTGCGACGTATACTTGCGTGCCAGCTCGTGGACGAGCGACTCGCGGCGCTTGAGCTCGACGCCTTCCTCGTCGGTAGATTCATCGCTCGATCCCACTTCCCTTTCCTTCTTTCCCGTGTTCTCTAGACTCGCATCCGGAATAGAAGCCGTCCGCTTTCTTGAAATCTTTTCGTCCATGTGGGCGTCATCGCCTTCCTCTGCCGGCTCTGCGTGCATTGGCGATGTGGCCCTCGGCGACGCCGTAGCCTGCGCGGTGCGGTCGTAGTTTGAAAACCCGCCGCCTGTCCACGACATCTCGACACCTTCCTGGGTCTTGGCCCACGCGCGAATAACCTCTTATTGTTGGATGAATGGAACTCGCACAGTTTAGGTAGTAACAAGATCCGCGACGCGCGCCCAAAGACTGACGAGTTTGAGGAAGGGCGGCGTGCCTCAAGCTATTATGAAAGTGAAAAGAAAGGGTATTAGAGGTTATTACTAAAGTAGTAGAGAATAAATGTTAATCGAGAAGAAGGGCTTCACAGCAGTGGTCTAAGATCAAGACTTACCAATACTGTATTTGACGGGGCTAGAGAACAGGACTTTGAGAAAACGAGGCACAAACGTCAATCAAGCGCTGTGTTAACTCCTGTCTTAACTATCAGAGCTGACCCAGGGTTGGCCTCGGCCGGGGGGTGGCTGTCTGATCAATTATATAGCTTCGTTTTCGTTTTCCTTTTGGACCGCACCAATTACGCTATGAGTGTTTACACTGTTATGGTGTTCTTGGCGGGACTCTTTTTTTCGCCAGGACCCCCGGCCTGTCTATTAGATATACCTACCTTTACCTGCCAGACCGGCCAGGGATCAGAACGAACAACCGGCTGCGAGGAAAAGAAGATTCTGGGGCGCCGGGCGGCAAAGTATTCACCTGGAATACGCAAGTACAGTTTAGTATTCCCAGGCACTAACAGTACTACAATCAAGGCATAATCCTACCTATCCAACTACGAACTCGGTACCTATTCACGTATTTCGGTACTATGACAGGCCGGGCAGCGCACATTGTCTGTCGGTCCGGCTCATGGAAGGCAGAGGCCTTTTGCACAGCTCCTGACGTCCCGTCGGACTCTTTGTAAACCCCGGCACCCCGCCAAGCTGCCAGTGGAGCAGTCATAACTTCTTCAACTTTTATGCAAGGTGGGGTGCGCTAGCGCTAGCACTAGCACTAGCACTAGCACTAGTACAGGCCAATCAATCGGTCGCCCTCTCCGTTTTGGCATGCCATTATATCATTTCGATACTCGTGGAAAAGCGTCCCAGGCTGTCGGAACTGCATTGACAGGAACGGGCGATAGGTACCACAGAAATCAACTTCATGCTCCTTGCCTGAGAGATATGTACAGTATCTACATATGTTGTAGCTGATCGAGATCTAATGTTTTACCATAAGCAAGTGCTAGGTGGGGGAAATTCACTGACACATATACTAATACAGGTATGGTAGCACCCACTCGGTAGTGGATTAGTTTAAGATTTGGGGGTTATTCTGTTCCACCACCAAGACTTGAAGTGGAAGTCGTACCGACCCATTTCTTAGTGCCTACCTAGGTAAGCTGATCTGATAACGGGTGGGTCTTCTGCATCGAAAACTTTATCATCCACATGGTTATTTCAGATCTGTGTTGTCGCGCAGGATCGTCAGCTGTCGCATCTTAGACAGCCGAGGAAAGGGTGCCATGCTACTCTTTGTTTTTTAAATGCAATGAACCACCGCTTTCTTTGACAATCTCGTCTATCCTGTCAAGATAAACTTATTATTCTGCTATACTAGGATCATACTCCCCGGATCAATCCACAATTTGTCTACTTTACATGAGGCTGCCCTCTAGAGGCTTTACTTGCATACAAGTACCCTCCCGAGCCTCCCTACCCTTTGCTAGTTTCAACCGTTTTAAAATCCTTCGCGCACAATGTTTCCGAGTTTAGTGTCCACGTTTCCCGGATACGGGACCCTCCGGCGCAAGACCCAGGCATAATTTTGCCTTAGCGCACGCCACCCCAAGAAGCCCCTTTTCCTCACTAGGTTACCCGTACCCATCGAGCCCATCTCTCTTTTGTACACTTTTACAGAGACCTCGGCTAGATATGCACGTTGTTGTGGTTGTTGTTCTTATTGTTCTACACGTGTACTCTAGCCTTCTCTGGGTAGTGTACACTAACGATCAAGTGGCCATAATCTTTTCTTGGCGTCTTGTTCTACTAGTAATACCTACAGTAGTCAAACAGCCGATTCTTTTCATCTCTTTTGTTGAATCTCTGCCATGAGGATCCATTAAATCGGGTTATGGCAATTGTCCGGCACCCCGTCGTCTGGATCTCTATACTATGAAAGGGCCACCGAATCTCCTCGAAATCTCAACCGACACCCCGCGTCTCGCGCATGTGACGTGTTCCAACTAGTCTCGTCATCCGTGCTAACATACTGCAGTATATGCTACAAACAGACGCACTCAGACGTTCTTGTACGTCAGCATGCATCGCCTCGCCTGAGGTCCCGCCGCATTCTAGATGTGTCTCTGACTTTCGTTGCGTACCGGAACAACGGGAGGAATACAACAACCGACCACCGCCCAGACACCTATCAGGTTATTCAATGCTCCTAATTGCGTGCTTTTGTGTACATTAGTATAACGGAGGGGATTAGCACGTTTTCAGCCCACCAACCAGCTCTGCTGGAGGAGTAGAATAACCGACTGGGCTGAGCCGTCACGCAACTCGATAATATCTTACGTCATACACTTTCTGTATGCGCTCGACCGATTAAATAGCGACTCAAACGTACAACATGAAAGCGACCGTTTGTCGTGCTATTGACTTTAAAGAAATATACAGAGTTGAGTTTCATGGTTGAAAAGTTTCTCATATTGTGTCTCAGGTATTGTCAGTACTAGGTATTTCTCGTAAACGTTCTCCTTGCCCCGATTTCTGCATGTTTGTCCTGCAGTGAGGGCTGCCACAAAACTTACACATGCAAGTGTCTGACATAACACTGCAAGCGTGTGACATCTAAAACGAAGTAGCGGTGATAATACTACGGCCTATGTAAACGACATTTTGTCCAAGCCAGTCAACGTGCCCTAGGACTCGTTCTGAATATCCTAATCAGTGAAGTCCAAAATCGACACGGCCGAGGGGTCGAGCATCAACGTAATCAAAAATCGCGGGATGCCCAAGGATCCGGCAGAAGCGCTCTCTATGCGGATGTCCGAAATCTTACCCGGTGAGATGAACATGCAGCCTTCGGGCTTTCGCTGTAGGCCGTTGCAAAATGTGCGAGGAATAATTCATTTCAGCCAACAGGTCAGGGGCCGGCCACAACGGCAGTGATTCTGTCACAAATTGCGTAGCAACTATTCTGTTTGCTTTGTTGAGTTGCTGTACATTTATCTAATACCGTACCAATGTGAAATAACGGAATGGAGTTACTAAATCCTGATCACTCTTTGCAAGAATGGCTAATGATAATATATATTATCATCCATCAAAACGAAGTGTTTTCTCATAGGTCTATTTTATCTCCCAGGCCATAATACTTACTCCCATCATGCATCTTGTGCTCCGTGACAGCCGCTAGCTACCCTGATAATGAAACGGAACGCTGGGACGTTCACAAGAGCTGACTAGAATTCCGCCGAACTGGATGATACTCATAGTTGACATCTAAAACCTACGCGGTCTGGACAGCCTAGTGTACTAGCGTATCGATTCAAACGCGTGCTTGCCATGGCATTGATCGCTTCAATTGTCATCATCCAAAGGTACCCGCAGTCTCTCGGCATCAATAAAGCACCCGAACCGAATTTAACGCAAATTCCGGGCACAGACGCGGCCGAGTTTGTAGCTGCGATCTATGATACCGTACATAGTTCAGGACAACAAATTGAAATGGGACGATCTTCTCTCGCCCTTATTCACAGTGTACTATCACTAATCCATAGGGTAAACTATTGACATATTGGCCAAGACTCTTAGGCCAAGAGTTGCGAGTCAAGAACACAATGGGACCGTCCTAGCACACTTATATGCTCTCCTAAGGTTGGAAAGGATTTACAAACGTGCGTATTCAAGCGTCTCGCGCAACTATACTGGCTGGGCTCTCCGGAATGTCTGTGTCGACCGAGATAATAAAGCCACTAATCAACGATGATAGCCTTCTAGAAAGTAAAAGGGTGCTATACAGTGTTTCCCACTACCTCTGAATTTTTTATCTCGAATCTCTTTGAATTTCGTATAAATTTAGCCTCCAAGCGTTATTTTAGCAATGGAGTTCGATAACGTCCATCATATTCATATTATATTCATTATTTCACATATGAGTAGTAAACTGTTTAGCAAGTAGTAGCCTAAGCTTTACGAATTATAATCACGGCTTTGTCTGTGGTATGGGTGGCGCTGCAGTATTGTTTGAAATTATGACCGTATTACTTATCAAATATAGGGTTGAAAGTTTCACCAATTCATTTGTCTAGGTATCTTGTTCTATTGTAAATGAAAGAGCTATAGCAATTACATCCCAAGTAGGTAAAAAAGGGCCAGTAGCCATGGGCTAGTTGTATTGGTCTATCAGCCCTGGTCCTCCAGTAGACAGTTTGGTGTTATACGGAAGCCTACGCGCTAACGGGAGGTCACCTACATATGTATCCGAGGCCCCGCGAACTACATGACTTTTCGTATTCGTATTCCGCATATCATAGGCATGAAGCCAAATTGCAGGATATCTCGGATACTAAATAAATGAAGCTATTCAGAGACTGAGACACGCGGCTGAACCTTCTCATAAGGAAAGTTTAGTGCCATAGAACTCCTGTATATAGAGACTAGTTAACCCTCCAAGAGACTGAGGGTCTCTTGGATGGCTAAGGGATTATTGCGCTCATAGAATATTATTCTCGTATCAAGTTATTCTCCAAGCCCTGTATACAGCCCTTGTGATATTTGGAGAGATGGCATGTGTTGAATGGGCTCCGTACGAATTCGTACGTGTAAATGGTTGGCGTTATCAGCCCGGAGAAGAGATTGTAATATAAGGTATTTAGGTCAAGTCTGGTTTATTCAAAAGGAATACGTAGGTGTGTGTACGGAAGGGAGGCTATTTATAGGTAATCCAGCCGGTCAGGTCACCCCCAGTCATCCAAATAGCCCCTTGACCCCCCATAGCCATACAGGTGGCCCCTGGCCACCTGTACGGCTGTTGGCTGTTCGTATTATCCTGCCAACAGCATGGGAATATAATCGGAGCATAATAAATATATACCAGGTGTCACGCTGGCCCCTAGCACCTTTTCAAAAGACACCGTTGAGACATTAAGAAAGAAAGAGGTCCAAGTCTGTCTCGAGTTTCCTTGTAAGCATTAGGATGTCGATTAATGCTAACACCTGTCCTAAATAGTTTAATCTTGAAAGGCTTGTTTTGAAGTGCAGTTTGAAAGTGATGTAGTATGGAATTAAACAGACTCTATGCCCGGGGACAGGTCACAGTGAGGAAAAGTGATTTAGCAGGGTGGTCGTAGCTCAATTTTGTCTATCTAGAAGTTGTATTTCCCCCTAGATCTAGTGAGCGCAGGCCCGGGGATCGACAACGTTACGCACTTATCTTATACTTAAGACGAACAATAACCGTCCAGTGACCCAACTTTACTCTAGAACAAGTACCCTGACATTCTAAGGTCGTATAACTCATAATAGTTAGATAATGACTGGCAACCCAAACTTAATTTATCTAGGTTAGCGAACTTTGCACAAATTCACTTTGAAGCTTCTGTTAACCAATCATCTTAGCCTCGAATCCGACTTGGAAACAACGGACCCATGGAAGGACGTTTATAAGCCCTGATCGAATTATTAGAAAAATACACATAGAGGGGGTTGTCACATTTTTAGACAGAAGGACAGACGGTCTGACTTACACATGAAGTGAGCTACGTCTGACTACCCGTATTCTTTGTTAAGAGACTAATTGTTTTCAATTTTCCCTTGCATGTACTTGCCATCTTTTCATTGCCTTTTCGAGTTTTGAAAGTTCTCAACGAATGTATGAGCGCGATACAGATACACGGCTTCATACGGCATGTATAACAACAAATCTCATAGTTGCTTTCCTCCCCTATCGTTTACAGTTACCCCCATCTTCCCACAAACCCTCTCAAGGCAAGATCCAAGTGGTAACGCTTTTAGCCAGCGCATTGCCGCTCCACATCTGCCCACTGGCCGTAGTAACAGTAACATACACATCATTCCCAAACGTGTTCTCGATGACCACGGTCCTAGTACCGTCCGGGTTCTTCGAGGCCACGGACTGGATGCCCGAGTACCCGTCGTAGCTGTAGCTGCCGGTGCCGCTGAGGATCACGGCGCCCTTGGGGATGAACTTGGAGATCTGCGCCATTGTGTAATAGTCGATGGTGAAGTCGTAGGTCCCCTTCGCCTGGTCCACCACGAAGAGACCCCGACACGTCGAGCAGCCGCCCTGGATGTAGGGCCCGAAGGTCCCGTCCGCGGCCTGCGTCCAGGTGCCCAGCGTCCACATCAGGGAGCCTTCGGCCCAGTTCTGCAGGGGCCCGATGGTGTTCTTGGAGGATTGGTACCATGATGTTTGGGGTGAAGTCTGAGGAGAAGGGAAGCGGTTAGTGGTTTATTCGTTTCCCATGTGGACGCATCGCTCCCCTTCTATAAGGAGAAGAACTACTCACCCAACATTCGGTCATGTACTGGTGCTTCCCCGGGTAGGCATTGTGAAAGTCAGTCAGCACGGTCCAGTCGAGGTTCGAAGCATAGCAGTGCCACGCCGCGCCGTTGACGTACGACCCGGCTCCATTGATGACGGTGCGCGGGTAGCTCGGCTGGTCGGTGTTGTGGTCGTACGCCCAGATCTGGGTGTTGAAGCCTGCGCTCTTCAACGCCGGGCCGACGTATTGCTGAGTTACCTTTGTGGCTTCGTCTGCCGACTGGTACATCGTCACGTGTCCGTTACCCTGATTGTTCAGGGGCTCGTTCTGTAGGGTGATGGCGTCGATTGTGGCCCCGTTGCTCTTGTAGGCTTGCAGGTACTTCACGAAGTACTGCGCATATGACGAATAGTACTGCGAGTTAAGTTGGTTGTTGTTCGCGTTGCCCGTTAGAACCTATATGTTGTTTGTAGATGTTAGAACAAGAAGTACTGTCGCATGATCTTTATATGATGAGACCAGTCTCACTCTTTCTAGATTTATTTTCTTTATTTCTTCGTCCTTCTTTCTTCTCTTTTCTGATAGTTATGGAGCAGGTTCATACTTACGCCGTTCAACTTCATCCACCCAGGCGCACTCCATGGGCTACCCAAGATCGTGAGACCAGACTTGATGCTCCGCATAGTAGCCAGCATCTTCGCCATGGCAGTGCCACGATCTCCAAGGTTGAAGTTCACCAGACTCGGGTCCGCCTTTCCACTAGCATCGTCATACGTGTAGGCTGGCGGACCGGACAAGTCCGACGAGGCAATGGTATGACGGAGGAAGCTGAAGTCCGCGCCATCGGACGTGAGAAGCTGTCTCAGCAGCGTGTTACGCTTGTCGGCGGGGAGCGCGTTGATTACGGTGACGGTGGCGTCCGTCACGGATCCTCCGAAGCCGATGATGGTCTGCTTGTGCCCGGCTGCCGTGTCGTCGATCGTCAGGTCCCACGTTGAGCTCCCACCGGTTCCACGGCCGGAGACGGGCGCTGCGGCCGGACTTAGCTTGTGGCTCAGGTCCGAAGTCGTGACATACGCGGCGGGCGCGGCTGCACGGCTCTCGATGGGCGGCGCCGCGAGCGCCTGGCTGGCCGCCAGGACAGTTAGGAGTGAGTAGAACATGATGGAGGCAAGTGGTCAAATGAACAAGCGGCGGTGAGTAATTATTCGGAGCGTGCCCATCGCAAAGTCGGTATGATGATCTTATAGACGACGATCAACTCTCTGTTTGTAGCCTTGCCGCCCCTATTTGCCGGGAATAATCAATGGACACGAACCATCTACACTACTGTACAACTTCGGCCCATCTAGACTTGGCGGTTTCCAACATCATGGGGACTCTAGGTAGTGCTCTCCACGTTGTCGGGGTATTTCCCCCAGGTCGAGGTCGCGGTTGTAATGCAACTTTCAATACCACACTCTCGGTCTCATGGCGAATCAACGCGGGGACCTGCTTTTTTAGGGGCTGATGAGGCAGCTATTCCGTGCTCGTGACAGTACTAGCTATGTTCCTGTTGCTTTGCTTTGGCCTAGGTCTATCCCAATGGAGTAGGTGGAAAAGGAAATTACTTCATGTATAAATTCAATCCGGCAGTGTACCAACGCTAATTCCTTACGAGCTACATGGGAACATCTCTTCTAGCCTAGCTTACTACCTGGTAATGAGTTAGTCTCTGTACAATGTAGTGAACACTAGATGCTGGCGTCAGATATTTGCTTTTTGATTTCTGCTAATATGACCAGCAAATCAGAGAAGCATAAGGCCGAACAGCGAAGCCGATGCCTTGTTTCAGGTAGTATTGATGAGTAATGTCGCAAGGTATTTGATGTATCGTAGGATGTTGGTACACATGGTTTCACGTTCGTCCAATTACTACCCAAGATATCGATTGCATCTTCGGTCTAATTTCAACCAGAAGATGCACAGTTCGTGAATGCTTGATGGCGGAAACCCAAACCTATTCCTCCTTTACAGCACCCTCTTGCTCGAGTTCATCCTCTTCCTCGAGCCCCCAGTCCCTGAAGCCTGTGCCTCTCATCCAACTAATCCCTTTCCTGACATTGGCCTCACGTATTGCTCTAGCGTCTCTCTCATATACGGCTCCCGTGATAGCTAATGCGAGCGCAAACAACCAAACGTCACCACCCCGCATGGCGCGCCACCATCGTCGCTTGACGCCCACTTTCCACAGCGAGTCGACACTGGTGCGTGCGGTGTATAGGAAGATACTACGGCCTTCGCGCCGCTCCACAAAGGCCCATAAGCCGGCGAGGAAGCCGCCCAAGAAGAACCGCTGCGTGGGAAGGAATGTCCGGGGTAACCATGTCTGGAAGAAACAAATACTAGCCCATGCGGTGGACATAGCCCCCGTAGCAAACGTCGTAAGGCGCAACGCACGCGATAATAATCTGTTGAGTAAGTGTAAAGGTGCGTTGTATAATAATTTATATCGCGGCAGCATGAGCATCGAATAGAATATCAAAAAGAAGCGCCCAAACCGTGGGAACGAGCGCACCCAGAATGTAAGATATGTTCTTAAACAGGAAGGATCACCGGGATGCAAACTGGCACAGCTCAGCGACGCGATGATAGGATAGGCTTGAGAGGTGAGCGGTGCAAGCGTCGTCAGTGTCGCTGGCAACGTAGGCTCGTCAGGGAAAAGGGTTGGCGAGATGAAAGGTCTAAGCTTCGATTAGCAACACAAAGAAAGCTGAGATGGAGAGAGAAATGAAACGTACGGCCAATTGAGCTTTGCCATCTGTGCGAGACTGTCAACAATGTCCCATGGACCAGGCCATTTGACGCCAGAAGGCAAGTTGTCTGGCGCGCTGTGTAGGTATGTATTAGTGTGTTTGAAGATGAAGTCGAAAAAACCGACGGGAGAGCTTTCGCGGTCGAACACGGTGGCGTGTAACAGCTGTCCCATAGCCAGGGGCTGAAGCATCCAGCTTCCAAACCACCATGGACGCTCTTTTTTCACAACGCCGTTTCCTCCGACCCTGGCCCGGAAACCCCAGATAGAGCCTTCGTCTTCAAGCAGATTCCAACCGAATTCCAGTGCGCGAAACATGACAGAAATCATGATAGTCAACCGAAGTTGTTGGGCGGGGAAGATGCCCAAGGCCAGACCAGCGAGACTGGCCCCCACCGCCGGCGCATAGGGGGATGTGAGGGTGTTGGAGGTTCCCGGGTTGCGTTGACGGAACGGGGCAGCCGCTGGGTCTAGCAACTGAGTCCTCAGACGAGTAAAGAACCGGAAGAGCAGTCGGTAGAGTAGTAAGATAGTGGATAGGGAGAGAGACAGGCGGAGAGGCGCAGACTTGTAAAAGGGCTGCTTGTTCTGTGCAGAGCCGGATCTGTAATGGATGATAAGATGACGGTTAGTCTGCCACCTGCTTGAACTACAACATTGACGCCTGCTATGGGGGTGCGACTCACTCTTTTTGCCGCTTGATACGCGCGATGAGTATCTCGTAGGCCTTGGCCCCTATGCCCGTGGCGACGAAGACGCGCAGAGCGTGTCGGACTGCCCGAACGTTGTAATTGTCTCCTCCCCCTGCTCCCCCTGCTCCCCCTACCCCGGCTTCTCCTCCTCTCGACCCAGAACTTCTGGGCGTCGCCTTCTCTTTGCCTTTTCCCTTGGCATTGTCGCCGTTGATGTATTTCTCGACGGTGTTGACGGTCGGTGCGCGCTTTCGCAGGGCGCGCGAGCGCGAGATGACATATCTGTGAAGAGTCTCATACTCTCGTGCCGAGATAGTGTACCTCAGGGCGTTGCGGAGAACGGGATCGACAACGGATTTGGATTCGGGGGCCGACACGGCTCGCGGCCGCGACATGGCGTCGGCACCGCGGGGGCTAGGAATTTCGAGAGGAGGGATGGAGGATAGATTGGAGGGACTGCTACTCGGACCGCCAGCCGCCATGTTTGATGTCCTGTTTCCCGCTGTGCTGGATCGAACGCGACAAGCTCGATAACCAAATCACCAAGTGGCCATCAACACGACAAGTGCAGGTGCGATGCCTGCGTCAGCCCGGACTGTGCGCTCGATTCGCTTCGGCAATCGATGTCTACGCGTCTCAGCAGCTGGGCGAGAGCATCCCTGTGAGGAGGGCGCAACCGCGGTGTGGTGTTGAAAGCGGGAGCCCGCAGTCTCGTGGTTTCGTTCGCGATGTTGCGACTCGCAGCGAAGCTGGCGGACGCTTCGGCTCGTTAACGCGCGACGCAGTCAATTCAGAAGCGCATATACGAGAAGTGCACATCAAGAAGTCGGTGGAGGTGATGGATAACTTCACGGTGTGCCAAAGATGGATGAAAGATCAGAGATGGCGTTGGCTGGCTTTGACTTGAGCATGGCATGTGCAGACAAGGAGTGGCATGAGAGCTGCAAGATTGAGTGGAGAAGGCCAAGATAACCCATTAGATTATTACATGCCTTAGCTTGGATCCCTTGACTTGACGGGCAGTATGTCAGGTATGAGAGTACCTCGGCTGAATTGCTCACTGCGCTCCCCAAGTGCCTAGGTAGGTAGGTACGTAGCATGTGAGTATAGACTACTAGTACCTACCTAGGTAGGTAGACTTATGTAGGCAGTCACTGCCTGGTTGGGCAAGAATGGTGGAGCAAGGCATGTATCCCTTTGGGGCCCATTTCGGCACCGTGACTTTCTGCAAGGATAATTCAGCCAATCATATTCAACATTTGTGAGGTACATGAGGCATTACCTATTTTGTATAGTGAAAAAAGTAACTGCGTAAACAGTGGCTACATGGCGCTACACCTATTAGAATGCTGTGGCCTTGTTTTGGCGTGCTAATAGCCTTGTTGCTAACATAATACTTCTTTTAGTTCTGCTTAACAAGCCCTTTAAAAATTAAAAAAAAAAAAAAAATATTCAGCGATAAAAAACAAGATATACTTTTAAATATTTTTTTTTAAAGCTGCGCTTATTTTTTTTGGTTAAATTTTAATAGAGTATTAACAACAGGTTCTTTAGTACGTCACGTACTATTAGGTAACTGGTGTTAGCAGGGGCCTTGTGGGGCTCAAAAGGTCACGGTGCCGAAATGGACCCCAAAGGGATACGTGCTGCTGGGGATGTCGTAGGTAGTGGAGGTCTGGGGTAGATATCGGCATTTCATCATCACCACCATTAGGATCTTTTTATACAATTCCTTACTTATAGTACAGTATTCTACCAAAGTACGATAGCTAAGCCTACTACACATCTATGGAACACCGACGTGTCTGGCTCGCTCAAAGGCCGGCATCAGTTTCTCGTCACTCAAGGGTATCGCGACGAGCCTTTCTGCACCTATCAACGTCTAAACCGTGTTCAGATTTGCGTGACGGAACCCAGATGCCAAATAGCCCCTGGCCCGTAGCTAGGTAATCATCATCATCACTCGGCGTGAGAAGATTGACTGCACCTAATCAGTCGGCTCAGGATGAATCGTTTTAGGAAGGCTTAGACACCGAAAGACTCACGGAAAGTCAGTGGATCTGGAAGTAGATTCGGAACGACGTAAAAAGAGTGTGGTTTGGTACTCCTCATGTGCAACTGATAGTATGTTCGCAGGTTCTCACTTTGGTCGTATCCTCTCACGATGCAAAGGCGAAATAGGATCTTGGATCTGGATTTCGGACAGCCTTCGAAAGACTAGCCAGGCGAGCCGGCGTAATCTTATGAGTCGTTCTTATACGCATGGTTGAAGACATAGTCATAAGCCCGTTCTCGGAAATCCCGCCGTGTTTGCATTTCGTCGTGCTAGTTCCTGAGGAATGAGCCGCCGCTGAAGCAGTATCATGCTGGGATGCTGGCTCACATTACGTCGCGAGCCAGAACTGATTCATTTCCTTTACCCCATACTATTCGCGCTAGGGGTAGATGTCGGGGTTCAGGAGCATCCCTAGATGGGCTACTGTTGACTGCAAGCTGGTGAACAGAGCGAGTCAGTAGAAACGGTAAGATTCATAGTCTCTCGCTATCAGTGAACTCCACCGAGGTGTTGACGTCCCTGTACCCAAATAGCCCAGCAGCCCAGGCCCTTTTAACCCCAGCGTATATGTGATGACGTTGCGGATCACGGCTAGAATCTTCTCGTTATGATTGGTGTCAACCAGCTGTAAAACATGTGGACGAGGCGGAATAGAAACAGGGCGTCCTCTTTCGAGTATATTTCCCTTCCATTCTCGCTCTGGTGGCTGTTTATTACCCTGTTCCGCGTCAGTAGTATTGATACGTTGACTATCAGGATCAATGTTCCTTGAGCTTCTGACCTTGCTAAGAATCGAGGAATAAACGCCCTTACCTGGCGAGACGCGCAGGTTTCTCGTCATCTGAAATTCTATACTTACCGCTGGGGCCACGTACATCTTCTCTAGCGCATGATCTGCATGTGGTTTAGGAACAATCCTATAAGGCAATTCTGCAGTAAGTCGAATATCGAATGTCGTCTCATGAGAGCGGACCTAAGCATGTTTCTTTTTTCTTTTTTTCTTTTTTTTTTCCAGAAGGAGTGAGTTCAAAGCTACAGCTGCATTTGTGGAGCAACAGGCTGGAGAGCATTGTAGAAGGTGAGAAGGTAGACTACGTACTTACTTAAGTACATACATATTAGGTAACTAAGGTACCTATCAAGCCTTGCACAGGCAGGATGGTGGTAAGTGTATCTGAGAAATAATCCCTACGACTAAGGAGCCGTTTCAAAGAGCAGCATGGACCGATTAATTATCAAGGTATTGAGATGTATTTTGTCCACTGACTCTACGCGCACTCTACGAGCAAAACAATAAAACAGACGTCAAACTCGGCTAAGGATATGAGCAAGTCGGAAAACTGAGTAACTGACTGCCTATAACTGTTGGATCATCGGGCATTAGTGAGAAAGGTTCATGTTTCTCGAGCAAGCATTGGCTACTTACTCAAAAACAAGGTTGGCTTTTCGCAGGAACTGAGTTCCATTACGCTGCGAGTCGGTGTCCTGGATCTCCCAATAGATAGATGTTGCGACGCTTGAGATTCCCCCTTGTCTCTCTAATTTCACGCACGTACGGCTGTTACGACCCACGTCTCTATCGCTTGTAAAAACATGTCAATCTCTCTCGGTGTCTTCCACTGCATTAGTATGGTCATCAGTTATCGGCCTCAGTCAGGCTTAGCCTATGTGAAAGTAGTTCACTAACATAGAACCACCCAACCTGGGTCCAGACCTTGAACAAGGCTTATATATCATCTTTATGTGCAAGGGCAGTGATTCTTGTAGGCTGAGTACCTTTGCTACACCATTCTAATGAGAGATGAAAAGACCAACGGACAGATACAGAGTTCGTCATCTAGCCCAAAAGCATAGTGAACACAAAATGTATATTGATCTACGAACAATATCATCTTGAGGGAACTTTTGGTCGGTCGGAAGCATATTAGATAATAAACCACTTTTTGTAGGGCTCGAAATCTGTGGGGATCCCTATCGCGTCATCAGCCATGGTGTATAACCTTGACAGGCTATCTGAGCTCCCTAAGCCTTCTCTCAGTACCTTTTTAGGGCGTTGACGACCTAGCGCGGCGGCACTACCAGGCATCATCATATCGCCAATCCACGAGATGAACGGCGTATTTATCCATAACCTATTGTCTCCCCCACCAGTGCCACCACCAGCGCCACCACCAAACATCAGAGATTACCCTCGATTTCTGAATTCGTAACTCCAAACGTGAACTCCAGCCAATTGACACTCTAATGAGAAGCATCAAACAGCGTAATAAAAGGGGTATTATGTAAAAGTCGCTCGACAATCACGCCAGCCACGGCCCTGTCTTTCGCGGTCTAACTAACTCTTCAGTGGGTTTTCCTGTATCCGTTTTATCCCTACGGAACCATGCCAGCCATGGCATGCTGTAAGACCTTTCCTCCCGCCAGTACCAAATGATTTTGGAAGAGTGTCATTTCGAGGAACGGAAGTCGTCGATAAATCGAAGCTTGCCGTTGCTCGTCCACCCTTAGTCAAGTATGTCCATGTAGAAGCAGAAATACACCAACAAACACCAAACGCGATGCCGACTGAAAACCAAACCCAAAATGTCAATTCCCAAGAGCCAACATGCAATGCATCGTAGAAAATATCTGCTTAGAGCGCCCCAAGCACACGCTTCGTCGTGGCGTCGTATGAGTCCCATCAGATCTTCCCCCGCAGAGGCCACTAAACCATCGAGTCTTGGGTGTCGTGCGGTGGTGGAGCTCGCTGCTGTGTCGGCTGCTGGGCGACATCGAATTGAGGAAACCATCTTCGTACGATGCGAGGTGTTTCGCCACTAATAACCTCCTCTTTCCAGTTCAGAACGTCCCACGGCTCAGCAATGGTGTATCGGTGTGATACAGATAGACGGGCCTGAATCTCGCGGGCGTTAGGAACAGTTTCGGTACGAACAGCCTCGACAGCACGCAGACGTCTTGCTTCCCGCTCACGCACGACATCAGTGACCGCATGATACCGATCTTGAGCCGAATTCCAGCCCGAGACACCGTGGCTACCAGATGTCAAGACCTGACACAGCTCATCGTATGGTAGGTTGAGCAAAATGCGTGACAAGATGGATGAACACTCTGCAGGCTCACGATGCGGCAGGGTTCCATCGTCCGGGTACGCCGCAGGGAGATCACCAAATTTGATACTGGATAGACGCGCTTGTTTGGCGTTTTGGCGTGTGATTGAGCCTCTAGCAATGGCGGGCATGACATTCTCAGCGGCGCGTGCGCGCGTCGGAGTGCTGTTGACACTGGCACTCATCGGTATCCTCGCTGTCTTCGGGTTATCCAGGACAGAGGTGTCTAGTTCGAAGTTGGGAGGAAACTCATTGATTAGAAAATTCAGGATGGCAGACATAAGAATTTTAGTCTCTGGTCCGTACCCAAATTCCAAATATGTAGAAGGCGAGATTTCTTCTAGCTCGGTACCATTATCAAAGTGTCGTTGAACAGTATTCTCTAGCACAAAGCCCAGGCCTACCTCCACGGTTTCCCATGTGAGGGTATTGGCGGCAATTTCCATGCCTCGAATCAACACATCCTGCATGGCAAGAACATGGCCGGCGGCAGCGTATCCTAGGCAAAAACCGAACCGATCTGCTGTACTGCCAACAAAGTCGACTCGATTGCCTGCATTACCCAGCATGGGGGGGAGCTGGACAAGTGGATGCTGATACAAACGCTGGACGGCAGTCCACCAGGCATCCGACCGCAAATACGAGTCATCAATCTCCATAGTGATAGTGTGAGAGCCGCGATCTTTCGCGCGGGCAGTCAGTATATGTTGTTTCAATGCAGGGCTGCGAGCCAATATGAGCTTGTGGCCACTGATTTTGACGGGATGATGGCGACCCCTGGCAGAGACAAGCTCCAGAACACAATCAGAAAGTTCTCCATTATCGAACATATTTCGAATGTAGCGAACGCCCTCCATTACTTCATCCTCTGGCATGCTGAATTGCCGTGACATGGGTTGGGGAGGTAAAAACGGCGGAAACGGGACTGGTGGGTGGGGGTGAGCAGCAGGATGCTCGTGGCGAGTATGAACAGCATATGAGCCATTAGGCGGATAAGGAAGCGCTGTATTTTCCATCCCGTTAGGTTCACCAGATGTGTGAGAACCTTGAAAACTATGAGGTGTTGGTGGACCGTAGCGACCAGCTCCAGGTGCATATGCATCGATATGAACGGGTGGGGTGTGTGCTGGAACTGTTCCGTAGGTCTCCATGGTTGACATTGGCACCATATCTCCTCTGAAGTGGGTATTAATGGGTGCAGGGAAGCCATTGCTAGTAGAATGATTGTGGTGGTGGCCATTGGGATGAGGATGACCGCGATTCTCACCATTCATAGGAGGGCGTGGAGGTGGCAGAAAGCCGCCGGGAAGAGGTGCAGGAGAGGGGGTATGAGAGTCGAAGCCACCGAACATGATGCCACCTCCATTACTAAGCTGGTGTCTATGCTGGTGGGGGGGCATGTGGTGAGGATGTGGGGCATGGAAGATAGCAGGATGGTGATGTTGGTCAGCCATATGCTGCTGGTGTTGTAGCGGGTGCGACGGGGCAGGAAACGATGGCGTAAACTCTCGTCTAGTGGTCGAGGCTGCCGATTGGGGCTGAGAAGTATACGACGGGCCACCATTTATACCTATTGAACGTGAGCAAAAGAAGCCTCGTGTGAAGCCTGCAAACAGATAAGATCGAGACGGAACTCACCTCGAACCTCTTCAGCTCCTCGGTCAGCACCGTGGGTGAGCTCTGTTGTCATATGACCAACGCCATTTACCTGCAATGGGGACGCACTGGGTTGTTGTTTAGATAGCTGCTCAGGACTGTGCTGAGGTCCGGCGAGAGACACGGTAGTGGAAGCGGGCTTCTCCACGTTCTGACTTTTGACTTCGTTCTCAGAGTTCTTAGCCGAGTGGAGCGGGTCGCGGGAGATGAGCGCAGCCTCGAGGGAAGAAACAGGAAAACCGTTGGGAGACGGAGCGGCGGCCGGCGCATGTTTGGGAGCAGACATGGCAGCGGCATTTCTGGAGCTATCGGATTGTTTGTTCATCAAGGGTAGAGGGATGGCAGGAACCACATGTTGTCGGTTGGCCGGAGCGGCGGCATTAGGAACGGGTGCGGACATGGGTGCGGAATGCTGCTTTTTGGTATGACCGGAAGAAGGTCTTGCAGGTTTCGGCTGCTTGGAAGATGGCGCCATGATTGCAAGGTATACCACGTCGCCGCAACTTGGAATAGTAGGATGGCAGTAGGTCAGAGCTAATGCTTGTGTGATGTGCTGCGCAAGCTGGGCGTTGCGAGGCTAGACGCGGTCAATAGGGCGAAGAGAAGACCAAGGAAGGACAACCGAATCAAGAGATCAAAAAGACAAAATGAGGAGAGGGGGCAAGCTGTATTGTTGAGTCCTATTCGAGATCCGGCGCGCGGCAAAGGTAACCAAGGCGCAAAAGACAAAGTTGGGCAGCCGACTATGCTGGTGGCGGGGACGACGACCGCGACAGACCGCAACTGTAACCCGTGATTGTACCGTAGACCGTGAACCAGGACCTGAAGCTGGCGACTCAACCCGAGCTCGATGGTGTCATGAGCGACGAGTGCACCATACCCAGCCGACGGCGTGCCCAAACAACGCTACGTTGAATGTCGATGGACAATGCCACTGCTGGCCGGGCAGAGAATAGGTACAAGCAGGAGAAAAGATAGTGATGGCCGGCTATGCCCGCCGTGTGTTTGCCTGGGAAAGACAACCAGATGGGTAAGAACAAACTGTTAGCTTGTGGGATGCGAGAGGATCCACGTGTAGTAGGAGAGAGAGACAGCGGCGGGAGTGCTGTGTAGGCTTGGGATAAGAGACGGTGAAGACGTGATAGATAACTGAGCTGGCGGGTTGAATGTAACAGCACCGATATATATAACGTCACCCCGTTGCTGACTGTCCAGCCGTTGGTAGTGATGGCGGACTGAGAGAGGCAGAGCGAGATAGATGGACGGAGACGGAGATGGGGATGTTTTGAGTGGATGGATGGATGGAGGATGGATAGATGGATGCTCAAATTGATCGACCAGTGGTTGGTTGGTCAAGAAGTACGTGGGTTTTTCTAGGTACCTGAGACCTAGGTACCTCAGGTACCTACCTAGCTAGGTATGTAGGTAGCGGGCAGTGATTGGAGGATTAGAGGATTGGGGGCTTCAAGTTCAGTGTATATCTTACCTACGACTAGGTAGGTACTGCCGAAGACGTTACCTAGGCAGGTCATGGTAGGTACCTACTTAACCTACCTCCTACCTACCACATACTTAGCAAGCGCAGATTTTACATGTAAATTAGATGTGCATTTAGGTGCAAGGACGGGGCTATTACTAGGTACTAGATGTATCTGAATAAGTAAGATGCAGCAGATGCAGATGCAGATGCACACAGGCTTCAGACCCGGTACCTACTTCCTCGCTATGTGCCTCCTTACCTTTAGGTACCCAGACACGTGTAGGTTCAAGCCTTCAGGGTCTTTGGTCTGGCAGGCAATCTACCTGGTACGTGCGGCGATTATGGTCTTTGGTGGGGTTAGCAGCCTGGAGGTATGCGAGAAGTCCGAAAATAGGTAGATGCCTCTCTGCCCGAAGTAGCGGAGTACGAGTCCCCCTTCTGGGCAAGGGTGGGAAGAGAGAAAAAAATTTAAATTTTTTGTTTTACAAAAATTGTTACGTGGTAATTTTCTCCATTCAGCTCAATTGAGGCTCCACTTAGCTTGGATTCAGCCGAAAGCAGCAAACAAAAGACAGGTAGGCTGACAAGCAGCACAGCTGATTGTTAGATGGAACTGTAGCATGCTTGCTGCGACGCTGTAATTCTTGTAGCGTTCTTTTATCTATCATTACCCGGCACCAAATATAGCGCGTGTATACAGCTGCCTGGTTGCACTCTGGGGAATGGGGATGGGGGATGGACGACGGACGACGGACGACAGCGACAGGGGCACGTACAGTAGATGGAGAGTGACCTCATCGGGCGCGGCATTTGCCTTAGTAATGCTAAACAAACTCACTATTAGATGTCTTGGCCGTCTAACCTTCTTTGTACATATAGACACCTAATGGAGTCGGCTGTGGCTGAAGCTACGAGGTGGTAAAACAATCAGGTGTCAGCTTTTAGGTATACCCGGCAGTATGAAGATCTGACATTATCTGACATTTAATTACTACATCGCTTCGCCTACCTGCTTCCCCAGTTCTAAAGCTTATTTAAAGCGCGACTTTTAGGTAATACATGATCCGTGCGCAAAGGCTGCCCCCTGGGTACCCTTCCTCGCCTTCAACATCATCACGACAGCCCGCCGCCTTGAACAAGCCACAATGAACCCCGCCGCCCATCAATTACCTAGGTACTGACCTAGGTAGGTAGAGAAAGCTATGCCCCTCTATGTTCTTGTGGAAGTTAGGTACCTACCTAGGTAGGCAGTACTCACACACGACTTCGCTCCTCACTGCGGTAATACGGAGTACCACGGACTTGGTGTACATAGGGATATTGATATATTGAATAGGTAGGTGACTACATGTAGCCCTCACCCGCGCGTTCGACTAGGTTACAGAACCTTGTGCAGAACTCGAGCACTGATGGCTGACTGCTCACCTTACAGTAGGAAGGACTCCTTAATGGGTACGCGTATTTCATTCCTAAGACTACCTCTTTCACCTGGGTTTCGCCTATTCTACCTCCGGTAGATAGCTACCCACGTGCCCTCTCCATTCCAGAGACATGCAAGCTCTTAAGGTTTTAGGCCTTTGCTTAACAAAGCCGCCTCTGTCTGGGCCTCTAACTGAATCAGATTATGGACCTGTCGCATGGCATGGCTTGAAAAGTGACGTGTTTCTTCGCTTTAAGCAAGCCGACGGGCTCTATCTATGTCCCCACCACTTGGCGGGTTCTAATCAGCAAAGCTACCTACCTAGGTTGGTATGTACTTACCTGTCTCCCTGTTTACCTATTCGGAAACGCTTGTCCCTTGATGGAGGATCCACAGCGGGTTCGCAGCCGCGAAAAGGATCTACAACAAACAGCATAGGAATCATTGTTCCGGATACTGTGATAACAGATCACAAGGTCCAGACAGAAAATCTGCAGTCTATATACATCGATTGAATCTCTTTCTCTGATATTTAATGGTTAAAGTATAACCGGTACGCTTCAACATGGTTTCATAGCGCACACCTTCTAAAACCTCAGGTATTCATGGGAATAGAAGCGCCATAGCGTTCACCGGCGGGCGTAAACTCAGCTAAGACAGCATCAATTCGCGCCAGTTCCTCGTCTGTGAGATCAACCACCTTGCTGTTCTCATTCACCCTCTCTGCCGTGGTGGCGCCGGGGATGGGTACAATTGTGGGCATGCCCGGACGCCTCGACATCACTCTTGTCCAATTGATGGCGAGCTGAGCGGGCGTGCAGTTCTTCGCCTTGGCGATTTCTTCGACTTGCTTCACGAGACGCAGGTTTGTCTCGAAGTTCCCCGGCTGGAAGCGCGGCAATTCGAACGAGCGGAAGAGGGCGTCCTTGATGTCATCAAGCGACTTGACTTTGCCTGTTAACATGCCTCTGCCAATTGGCGAGTATGCAACCACGGGAATATCATATTGGACGCAGGCAGCAGCAACGCCGTTCTCAAAGATGTCAGTGGAGAAGCTAGTATGTGAGTAATGTTAGCTGCGGCCTAAAGAGTTGATTGTGCTCGGCGGTCTCTTGGGCGACGTACAGCGAAACTTCAACTTCCACGGCTGCCACCCTCGTATACTTCACCGCTTCGTGGATTGTCTCGGCTCGTACCTCGGAGAGCATTATACCTCCAAGCTTGCCAGAGTCGACGTATTCCTCCTGTATCAGCTTGAAGGTTTCTGCCATCGGCACATTTGGGTCACGGCGGCCAAATTCAAATAAGTCAAGCTTTTTTCTGCCCTTGAGCTGCGCAATGCAGGTGTCCAAACTTCGACGCGTGTTTTCTGGCGATGCATCTATCTTATATGTTTCGGGATTCACGCCCCCTTTAATGGAGAGGACGACCTTTTCGGCGTCCTCTGGATACTTCTCAAAATATCTCTCTAGCAGTACTATCATGCCTTGCATTAGCGACTTCCTTGCCATGAAGAAATACTGAGTATATCTCACTTACCTAAGCTGTTATATTCAGGCGGGCCGTAAAACTCGCCACCGTTCCAGAAGTTACCTGACATGGCATCAGTCAGTGCTTATTGGGTAGGTTTCAGACAATCAAAAGCTTCATAGCTTAATTTCAAACAGCAATTATAAGTATATACATACTTCCGTTGGCGAGTGCCGCGCGCATCGCCTCAAAAGCCTGCTCTTGAGGGCAAGGTGTAGCGCGCCAAGTCAATCCCATAAGGCCGAAGCCAATAGGCCCAACTTCTTTGCCGTGAATGTAAGGCATCTTCGTTCTATATTCAGAAAAGGGAATACGAGCTGAGGATCTCTTGAAAGATAAGTCTCTATGCAGTGTGGCAAAAAACAAGGTATCACTTGTGCATCTTGCTGCCTTTTATATAGAGCATATTGAAGCGATCTGGATCTACTCAAATTTAGCTTTAACGGCGAGCCGCTTAGACTAACCGATCGGCCGGAGCGGACGCCATTATCTCCTGCCGCAACTGATCAGCCGTAGCCAATCAGAGATGCCAAGGTCCTCGAAATATGCCTCTTGAGGATAAGGCGCATGGTATCTCCGCCGCGGTTAAGGGGTTAAGCTAGGGCTAGCCCCACAGGCACCGGCCGCGGAGCCCGGTGACGACATCGCGAATGTTGGCTAGTGCCCGACTGAGGCTGAAGACTATGAGCAAGTAGGTACCCTGTATTGAGAGTGTTCAGATATCTGAGATCGCTGAGTTCTCTAGCCGTGTGTATCAGCTAGTATTCAACAGTCGTTTTGTTTTCTTTTATTTAGGTAAACATACGGGTAGTGATGAAGATCTGAACTAGTGTAGTCCTTCTCGGAGGCAAATTGACTTGGACCTCGTTTTGAAATATTCCCGATTGCTTGCTTCTTAGCTTCTCCTGTTGGTATTATTTCTACCGCCGTGAATCTTCAGGATATGTAACTGGTGGTGTGGGCTGAAGCCAACACTAACCATAGTATGATATACTTAAAACTCATTACCAGCCATAGGTTATCAGCATCAGCGAGGTCGGTTATAAATCATGTGTCGGTTGCATGTCGCCCACGAACTGTATCTGCATTGCTTCTAACTCACTTGTACAGAACGCTGATCATCTTTGATCGTTTGCTCCAATATGAGTTTTGGTAAGGCATACCGAACAGGAGTTAGGAGCTTAGTGCCTTGAATGAATGCAAAGGTCACTGGTATAGAAATCAAGATAAGTTTCCATAATAATCAGCATATTCTTCTATTGGAAATATATAGTGCTAGTGTAGACTAGCACTAGTTATCAGTCCTATTTATCGTCTGTATAGCGCCAGAGCAATACGCGCTTGGGGCCAAAGCTTATGTGCTAAGCGTATTGCTTCACGCCAACTGGCACAGCAAGATATACGATGTCTTCTGAGGCGATCATCCGGGGGCGACTCATGTCTAGAGGTTTGAGATTGTTATGACAGTATCTACATATTATCATATGGTACACACATCTATATATACAGCAAGTATCAGTACCGCAGTCGGCAATTGTGATAGTAGACTGCTAGGTCTTTTCTAATGTCTAAATGTCTTTATAGGAAGTTGATGCCAACACCAACTTGTAGCCCCTTTCTGCTCTCTTCACCTTGGCGCATAACAAGAGGCAGGCTGAAGTTGAGTTCAAGTCTCGCGACAGGGTGTGCATAGACTAGACCTACACCTGCAGCAATACTGGGTAGGCCAGTGCCAATCTCTCTCGTAGCGGATAGCATCCCGTTCAAAACCGAGCCAGCGGTCATACGCTGCCCAGATGCTGCGTCATTGCTTTTCCTCTTGCTTTTCATCGCTACCGATCTGCCACCGTTAGCAAAGAGCTGGATTCGAAATGGTGAGTCAGGCCTGGCTCTAGGTAACGGGATAAGCATATTGACGCTACCAGCGGCGAAGACATCACCACCAAGCGCGTCAGTGCCGTCTCTTGGGCCTAGCCCTCCTAAAGAGAAGCCACGTACATCAGTGGGGCCGCCAAGAGTGAATCGGTCGTTCAGTCGGCTAGGAGATGCCCCGCTCAAGCCGAAAGACAGGGGTAGAGGGTAGAGCAATCCAGCTCGGAGTCCACAGCCAATCGAAACACCAGAGGGCCCTTTTGAACCCGGAATGGGGACTGGCACAGCACCTGCAATTTCCATTTCACTCTTGGAAAAGCCGACATCTCCCCCCAGCAGACCCCACCCGGCTAGCTCAGTCGTAGTTTTCACCATGTAGCCGCTTTGGGGTAGCATTGGGTGATCTCTTTGATCTCGTTGGAACTGGTACGTTATCGCACTCTTAACCGAGTCTCCGGCATCCCTGCGTACGCTCGGGCTCGCTGTGGCAGCTAGACCAGTCAACTGTCTCCACGTGCCAGAATAACCCACTTGAAAGCGATCACCGTTGTCCTTCGCCCAGTTCAGCCTAAGCCCGCCTCCCTTTAGGAGCTCTTCGTGGCTTGCCCATGGCTTGTGAGTGCTACTAGCCAGCCCGTCCAGGCTGAGCCTTAAGTTGGGGTTGCTATTTATTGGGGTAGAGAACTCGGCACTGTATGCTGACCGCGTCCTTGTGCCCGCGGAAGCATTCACTGACAAGAATTCAGCACCGCCGAAGAGATTTCGCACGAGCATTGTCCCATATGCGGAGCCTTCCGTATTACCCAAATCCGTGCCTGTCTTCAACATAAACCGAGACTTCTCTCGCACTCGAAGGGAGACGTCCAGATCCGTCGGGGAGGTGGAGGGATCGAGGTGGGGAGGGTGAGAGAGGTGGACAACAATATTGGGATGGAATATGTCTTGAGAGAAGTAGTCAGCCATGCGTTTGCTGTAATCAGAAAGGCAGCCATCACCACCGTACCGAATTTTTGTAGCCTGGAGACAGCGCCTTCAACCTCACTCAGGAGATCACTTAAGGTGTAGTTGACATTGCGGCTATCCTCGACCAGCGGTTGGAAGAGTGGATTTAGGAAAGATTTCCGAGTGTTTTTGGCGCCATGGATGTGGATAGAGGAGAGGGTGACTGGTAGAGTTTGATTGTTGGAGAGCTTAGAGAGTCAGTAGATGCAGACTGGTTGAGCCGCTGTCGAGACATGCTAACCAATTGAGCCATTCGCTGTTCGGATCGAAGCTCATGAGGGTGTGCTCTTTCTGACCCTGCTCGCTGTTCTACGGAGCGTGCCTCTTTCTTGAACAAGCTCTCGAAGACCTAAAGGTCCTCGTCAGTAATTGGTAATCAATAAAGGCAAAGGTCGGCTTCTCTTACATCGTCGTCTCCGAGGGAAGAAGCCTTAGCCATAACAGCTGATGAAAGGCCTGCTCCTTCCAATGCGAATGAACAGACGTGCGTCGAAGGCGCTCAGCTAGGAGGGAATGTGGTCAAGGAACTCTAGGAAGACAAGACCAACGAATAGCTAGGTACCCAGTGGGTTAACCCACTAAGGCTATCCCAATGGGCTCCAGCTCCAGCAAGGACCGTTGTGGCTGGGGATGACGCTGTTCAGTGGCTAGTTGTCAAGCTAACCTAGGTTGGTTCAGCAAAGTACCTACCCCACGGTTCAGCCCTGTTCTGCTCAAGTGAAAGTGGGCTAAATCAGGTTAGATAGTACCCACATGCTTAGGTAGCGAATCTACATAAGTACCTACTTAGCGCAAGTCCTTTAACGCCCCAGCGCCCCTATGGATATGATTCATGGTTGACAGGGAACAGCCTACCAACCCTTACTACCTTACTACCATCATTCAAATCGCACGCTACACATCACAGGTACAATCCGAAGACACTCCCCTCCTCTCACTACCTAGACACAGAAGGCCATCGCCGACAACTGCGGCCGTCGATATTCCCGTCGTTGCTCATTTGAGTACTCGTCTCCGCGCCCGCGTAACCCCCAAGCACTGTCGCTACTCTTTTAAGTGACACATATCTTTTCCCCCTGTTGCGACGTGTACCCTTCGCTTTAAGCATTGACCGAGAGAAGTCAGCCCAATGGCAAGCAAGCAAGCGAGCAAGCGTGTATGTCTTCATTCTTCACTTCCTAATCTTCTATACCCGGAGATGAAGACCTTCACTGATACGGTCTTGCTCAGTTGGCGCGCGAATACAAATCAATCTCCGAAAACCCACCTCCATACATCTCAGCACACCCATCAGAGTCCAACATTCTCGAGTACGTGTACACGCAATCATTTTAAGGTTTGAGATCGTTCTGACAGAGCCCAGATGGCATTATATAATCACAGGACCTGAAGACACACCTTACCACGGCGGGCAGTACTGGGGCACCTTGATCTTCCCGCCCAACTACCCCTTTGCGCCCCCAGCCATCCGCATGCACACACCGTCTGGCCGCTTCCAGCCTTCCACGAGACTCTGCCTTTCAATTTCCGACTTCCATCCGAAGTCTTTCAACCCGGCATGGGAAGTGTCGACCATCTTGATCGGCCTGCTATCCTTTATGACATCGGAGGAGATGACGACAGGCTCGGTGTCGGCTACGCCACGTGAACGTAAGCTGTTTGCCGAGCGGTCACGGTGGTGGAACTCAACAGGCGGCGGCTCACACGCCAAGAATCCGGCGCAGAAAGGAAACGTTAAGGCCGGTGATGGCGGTGCTAAGTTCCGATCGGAATGGCCCGAGGTAGACAAAGAGAACTGGAGTTGGATGGCCGAGAAGAACATCAACACTTTAACTGGGGAGCACGTTCGTACTTCGTGCGGGCCGGCCCTGGGATCTACAAGCCGGGGAGGGCAAACTCAGTCAGTAGTAGACACGGTGGTTCAGCAGAGAGATGCAGGTACAGGTTGGCTAAGTCGGAATCGACTTCTAGTCGTGGGCGGAGTGATATTCATTTACGTGCTGATCGCCCGGCTTCTAGGGGAGGCAGAGGATGCATAGAAAGGAGAGAGATTAGGATTATGTTTACGTAGAATATGGGTGCAAGATTCTCAGCTGGACACTACACGAGAAGCTGTGGCTCTCCTGTATTGGCGGTAATTCTCGTCAAAGATGCTCACTTTTTAACAGCTACAGGGATCTTGCACCCCCTTCACATACTCCAGGCAGAGTGGTAGGAGACAAAGCAACATCTACAAATGCTCTTGTGTTTTTCCCTGTATGATATGATCAGCATAACTGATGGAAGGCTATCGGTATAGACAAGCAGAATTGGTATCTTTAGAGCTATACCATATTAGCTCCTTAAGTGAATAAGCTTCTACTATCCACGTGTGTTTTTCTTGAGGATGTCTCGGGTTAACTGACAAGTTTCTCACCTCGGCATTCATTGATTGATCATGTTTATGTGTGACTCTGGCTAAATCGTGAATATAATGTGCAGAATGTGATTCTTCGACTGCTACAATAAATGACTGACATCTATGTTCTTCACCCTTATCCCTTGTACCGAGCAAATAGGCGGCATACGAAAATCTTGCTGGAAGCACATATTTTGGACTACCTGATGGGTAACAAATCCCAGTTTTTTCTCCTTGTGCGTCCCTGTTACACACCTAAACTTGAAGCCCAAATTGCAAATTTGGATTGGTATTAGCCGCCACTACCTCTTAGATATATCCAACTTGTCTTAAGCACCTATCCAGGATCGTAGGTCCCCTCACTTGCCTGCCATAACCACAGGGATCTAGATACCTACCTTCGGTATACTTAGCAAGCTAATTCCCTACAAGTTGTTGTCATCTAAGAGGTACCTACTTAGGTACCTAGGTAGGTACCTACCTGCCCACACAACATTGAATGTTGTTTATTCAGTACTACATAGGCAGGTGCACATGCCTTCACCTGGGCATATACTTGTTAAACATAACTAGGTGCTTCCTTAAGCACTTACTCACGCCTTCCTGCCTGTCGACCTGATCAGTCTGACTAGTTCCTACCTGCTTCCTATCCTACTAAGGTAGGCGCCTTGACATACATTATTCCCAATCTGCACACACCTACAAGTGAGCCTCCTCACGGTGAGTTCTTCTCTTCCCTCCACCTACTACCTTTCATTTCGATCCTTACCTAAGGTAGTCTACCTACCCAGGAGCCATCTGCACCTCCAGGGTTCAGTGTACTACTCAGTGTTCTTGAGCCAGACCTACCACTCTACACACATTCTTGTTCACTCTCGCACCCTCTCATTTTAGCAACTCCCGCAAGGGATTCCTATTCCAAAAAGACTCCAATATTACTTCTCCACCTCAGAAGGTATGTACTTGTTGAACCATTTATTCTCTTGCCGGATTGTGGCAAGCGTACTGCATTCCTTCAGTGACTCGGTCATTGTTTTTGGCGCACCTACAACCTCCGACCCCCCGAGGGACAATATCAACCATATCGTACACCACCCTAGTCATCTTCTCATTGTCATTTAGTCCATATCTCCCAAGATCGTGTTTCTTCTACTCCATCTCAGCGAGGAGCTGGACATATGCTCTTGGCCATGTTGAAATGGCATAGCGATTGGATCTTTCTCTAATTAGTGTACAGTTTGCCCTTGTCGGACCAACCAGCCTGTACATCTGAGCCATGGCATCTACCGAGAAGCCGACCTCCGAAGTTGAGACCAGCAAGGAAACGGCCATGCAGACTACTCCCCGTGCTTTGACCCCAATTCCTGAGACAGAGTCCAAGGCTGAGAATTGTGTTGTGAAATTCCACAGAGATGCCGACCTTCAGGTTCTCATCCAGACGCCCAGTGGCGACTCAACTACCTACATGGTCTGTGGATCTGCTCTTGCGTGTGCTTCCCTTGTTTGGCGTTCCATGCTGTATCATGACGCTGCGTGTGCTCGTGATGCAACTAAGCCCGGTCAGACACAGACGATGAGCCTTCATGGCGACCCAGAGGCCATCGGCCTCATCTTCCGCATTATTCACTACGACTTTGGTTATGTGCCTAAAGAACCAACGCTCGAGCAACTTTTTGAGCTCGGAAAAAGCGCCTGCCAGTACGGGTGCACCCACATCCTGTACCCTTGGGCTCATCAATGGATCTCACGCCTGTCAAATTTTGTTGCGGACGACAACTGCTACGCGGAATGCCATAAGGCTCTTTAGTATGTATCTCTTTTTTTGTCTTGTCCTTGAGAGTCTTAAGATCTTTCTAATACTTTCACAACTTAGAGAAGCACTAACTCTAGGATTTGCGTAGTGTTGCCTGGACATTTGGCGAGCTGAAATTGTTCCGAGACATGGTTGACGCCCTTATTGTGAGCACCAAAATAGATGTCAACGGCAAGATTGTGAACATCTGTGGACAGCCACTTGAGCAAATGTTGATGCCTCGTGATCTCCTTGGTATGTGCTTTATCTACCCTGGCTATTACTGATAGCGGAATATTCTGACTGAGGTCAATAGAGATAATTGTTGAGACTCGGGCTTCTACAATTGCAAACATCCTTGACGCCATCTCGAAGCCCATTCGTGCTCTCTCGAAGGGAGAGCCTAGCCAGCGCAACGCATATTGCAAAGTTGGCAAAGACAGTCAGGCTTGCGAGGTCATGATGTTAGGCTCGATGATTCCCGGTCTCACACAGGCAGGGCTATTTCCTATTCCGGAGCCTGAGAAGTTTACAGGCAGTATCGAGTATCTCAAGAATCAACTCGAAAATATTAAGACAATCCCGTACGTGGGAAAAGAGTGGATGCCACATATGTCCCATGAAGGTTGTAATCTCGGTTTCCGCGAGTCCGTGATGACTTGCTTGAAGTCAATGGTAGTGCCATTAAGCCCCAGTATCAGTAGGTAACCGTATTTATATCGCATCGGATCACGTTCGCTAACTGAATCTGCGCAGTGACATGGATGTCCGACCAAGCTAAAACATGCGGCATCGAACCTACGAGAGAGTTGGAGGAATGGCAACACAAGTCTAAAGACGATTCATTGGAACGCTCTGAGAAATTCGATCCTGTAAGCCATTTGGAAAACGTCAAGGAGGAACTCGACAATGCTAGCCCCAGAAGCGCCCAGGAGAACAACTCAGAGGCTGAATCCTGAAGCTTGAGCCTCGGGATTCCTAGCCCAATGTGTCGGATCAAGAAGTTGTTTAGCTCCCATTGTGAGGCTGCACGCATTCGACGATTAAAGAGAACATAAGGAGTTTTTGTTAAGCTACTAGTAAAAGTTGAGTGTTTGCAACTGAAGAGGTTCAGTGGTGCCAATTTGCATGCATGCATAAAAGTCTGGTTGAAGAAGTGGTATTAAGACTTTGTTGTAATTACGAGAGAGATGGACAGCAATGCGTGGCACTAAGCTACCTGTCAGTTAGATGAGTTAGAATATCATGATCGAGTTCTTTAGACCTTGCTTTTTAAATCGATACATCATGCTACTTTCCATAATGAGTCTCTCCTCATGGTTGGTACGGGCGGGGATTCTGGCCTTAGAAATCCAGTTGCGCGATCAAAAGTCTGTGACTCTACACCTTAGTTAATTCGTCCTGGCTTTATTGCTAATGGTGAATACGCCCTTACACCAAGTCCGGTTCTCTAGGTTCCAAGTATAGTCCCCTTCGATCACGCTATATCTCCAGGTACTACCTATCCTTAGCTCCCTGGTCGTCGCCGGCTTTACTCGGCTTAGGTATATGAATACCATCCTATCCAATATCAATGAGAAACAACCGGTACGACAAGGACTGTATGCAGGGGTTCGAGAATGACTCAACGTGACATCATATTGTATGAGCACATGACCATGTCTTTGAAGTCACAATAGCTTCATCTATATCTCACCCGAAGCCTATGCAATACGGCTTCATGCCTATGATATGATCAATAAGAATGCGGAGTGTTATTCTATTCGCTAGGCCTGGCATAGGTGACCTCCCGTATGCGTGCAGGCTCCCATCCAACAATCGGTGAGGTCCAGTCACCGCATCCAGAAGGCTTATGACTTGTGGCATTATGATGAGCGTCTGGAGCCGACGTTGTTTGCGCTGTTATCTCTTCATTCCTTGTTTCACCGGGTAGTAAATACTCATGGTGTTTAACTCGCGAGAGGTGTTATTGGCCCAATGTCACTGCTTCTCAAGGAGGATATGTCGAGCTACGGGACTACCTTGCTGCATCGCAAAATCGAGGATAGTCGCTTGACGGAATTTCGCCTGCGGATCGAGTCCCATACCCAGTAACTGTTTTATCATCTTTCCATCCTTTTCTATACAAGCAGTCTCAATTGCACATTTCCCTTCCTCCAACTCCAAGCCGCATTCACAGGCCTTCTCTAGCCCCAGCATGATCTCTACGTGGTCTGCCAGTTTTGCTCTATCGCCGCTTGCCGTCAACTTCTCGGCGGACATGATAGCTAATCGCATGGCATCACAGCCATCTCGATCCCGAATGCACGCATCTGCACAGGCTTCGAGCAACCTCGTTACGGCTTGCGCGCATCCTGCAGTGACCGCCGAGTGTAGTGCTGTGCGCCCTTGCGCACCGGCTCGCTCATCCACATTTGCGCCGTACTGCAGCAAATGATCTAGGATCTCGGCATGGTCAGCGCCGAGTTCGCCCCTGAGCTGATTTGCCGTCATGATCAGGGGCGTGGAACCGCTCCAATTCTTGGCGTCTACTTGTGCGCCCTTATGCAGCAACATCGCGACACCTATCTTGTCCTGGCGGCGGATGGCGAGATGTAACGGCGTGTTGCCGGTCCCGGATATTGTGAAATTGGGTGACGCGCCTTCTTTCAGCAGCATGATAAGGGCGCCACGCCTATGTGGTTCGAGGGGGCCGGTGCCAGCACCAACGAAGAGCTTCGCGAGGGGCAATTCGTCACTATTGTCTTTGATATTTGGGTCGGCTTTGTTCGAAAGGAGGAGCCATATGAGGTTCGTATATCCTTTGAAATTGGAGTGCTGAACAGCTATATGCAACGGGGTCTGACCGGTCTTCCTAGTTTGTTGGTTTGGGTCGGCGCCGGCGGCAAGGAGCTCTCGCACACATTTGTTATGGCGGGAACTAGCGCCCTTGACGGCATATAAGAGAGGATAAAAATAATTCCGCTTATTTGGGGGCTTTTTCTTCTGTGAAAGTTTCTGAAGTATGGTCTTGACACCACTGGCCGATCCTTTCTGGCAGTAGAAACCAAGTAGGTCCTGAATTTCCTTGTCGGTTGGTATCATGAAGAAGAAGTTGCTGATCTTGGACTTGCTTCTTTCTGACAAAACGGATGTGGGCGCGCTAGAAGCCATATCCCACGTGTTATTCATTAAATTATGAACATCTATCGGGATCAAGGGATCGCGCCTCCTGGGAAGTATCCGTGGTCGCGTGTTCTTGTTCATGGCTTGCAGGTTGTCTTCGGATAACCGTGATTTTCCCCATTGAGCATCATTGTGCTCGGAGTCTGCAATGATGTTGATGTCTGGCAGAGGGATCTGTTCGTCATCTGCAGCCCGCTTGTCCTCAATGTAGACTGCCTTTTCGGCGATCCTAGCCTTTTTGCGGGTTTTAGATTTGCCATGTGAACTAAGCGTTGACTTTTTCCTTCCGCCTTCTCCCAGGCTTGTATTCTTCAAATGGCCGGACACGTTCTTGGCTAGTTCAAAGGATGACTCGGAAAACTTTTTAGTGAGGGGAAGTCCTTGCTCGCCATCTACCTCACACGTTTGCTCCTTAATCGTGGGTAGCGTTGTTAGGTTATCTGCGGAAGGAGGTGCGGAGATATCCTTTTTTTCTGTGGCAGTCGTATCATTCTGATATGAAGATTTTGCCATGGTACTTGAAGAGAGTAGAGTTAGATCTGCTGAGTCCGACTGACTATTCACCAACGTTTCGACACCGTCGACTTCGAGATCACCCATGGAGCCGGTATTTAGATCGTTGCCATCCCTATCACCTTGTGTATCTGCTTGAAACAAATGGTTCGATTCGGATCGACCGGAGGCTTCTTCCCATGGATTCTCGGTGTCTGATACATCCTCCTCTACACCGAATCGTTGTTTGTCAGTTTCGTCGAGCTCTTTGGGCTCTGCTCTTACGTCGCTGCGATCTCCACCTTGGCACAATGTTGTCTTCAAAGGATCGGTTGAGATGTTGATGTGTAGAATTTCGTCGGAATGTACTGAAGAACGGTCGGAGCATTCATCAAAAGGCAGCTCGAGCTTATCATCATCCTCTGTTGAGTTGCTCACATGCTCGAGGAACCCTAACTCAGAATCTTGCCATTCCCGCCTGTCGACCTTACGCTTCGTCCGCGAGTCGTCGTGATCGTTTTCTGGCCAAGCTGTATCTCCAGGGAGTTCAACTGCCCCTGAATAGATTGAAGAAAACGGCTCAGCTTTCTGTGAGTGGTTTTCAATTTGGTCGACAAAATAGGTTGGATTATAAAATTCGTACTCGTAAGTGTTGTAAAGTAACTGGTCAGCATGTATGGAATTGGGATCTTGAGTATCGCCAAAGCCCCTCGAACTCTCCGGGCGGATCGCCATTGGTAACTCGACAGCTGGAGGTTCGAGCTGATAAGAGTTCTCAATCCATTTCTCAATGGAGGCAGTTCCCTCGTGTGATATGGCCCCGGGAAACTTCAACGACTTATCCGAGAAAACCTCTTCTACCTCGTGTCTGGTCCGTGCCGACTCTTCTCTTGTATCCGTCTTTGGTCCGGTCATACTAGATGTAGATGCCTCATTCTGGAAATCGTTAAAGCACTTGAGACAGCAGAAAGCGTGGAGCGACGGAGATTCGAAAACGTATCTCATCAACTGAGGAGGCGTAAGGCGATGCTCAGGCCCTAAATGCAGAAGCTCGCGGATCCATCCCACTGTGATACTAGGAGTTAATAGTTCTCTTTTCAAACGGTTGTAGCCTATTATTAGCTCCTAGCGCTCCTGTCTACCCCTCAAGGCATCTAGGACCAGAAGAAGAGAGAAAAGCAAAAAAAAAGGCGGCTATTATAATACTTACAAGGCTCTTTGTCGTGCTCATAATCTGTGTCTGTAGTCCCTAAGATCTTCATCCAGCCGATCACAACCGTTGGGTTGGCATATGCGTAGGGCTGAACTTTCTCTCTCTCAGCGTTATGTCGAATCTTAATCCGCAGATCAGCAAGACGGTGGCCGAGGAGCTTTGTAGTCATTTCAAGAAAAACAATTCCCAGAGACCACATGTCGCTCTTAGTTCCACGTTCGTCCCCCTTGGCGACTTCTGGAGCCATATAATCTGGACTTGTCGGGACGTTTCTATGCTTAGTCTTGCTGGAAGGTTTGGATTCCCAGTTGTACGATGATCCGAAATCGCTGATGTATATTTTCCACGAAGAATCGATTAGAATATTACGGCACGTCAGATCTCGATGCCGTATCCGATGCGTATGGAGATAGTTCATTGCTCCGGTAAGGCAACCATAAAAGGGCCGTAAGAGGTCCTTTTCGTCGCTCCTTAAAGGCTGAGAGCTACTTAAAAATTGCTCGAGGGTCCGTGACGCAACCGGCTTCATAAGATACGCGATGTACTCGGTGTCAGTATAGCTGCCGATTATCTGGACTAAGTGTTGGTGGCTCAACCGCCTCAGGGCGCGTAATTCGTGTATAAGATACTTCTGGTATTGCTCGGACCCCCGAGATCGCAATACCCGTTTTCGGGCATAGTAATTAGTACTGAGGCGGCTAAAGACCAAATCCACGCTTCTACAAAACTCAGTCATGAAAGCGACCGTGAGGAAGCATTTACTTACCCGAAACTGCCTTGCCCGAGCGGTCTCTCTGAGATGAAGTGTGTGTCACCGCTGTCTGATAAGGTGAGGTGCAGCGACTTTTCAGACTCAATATCTTTGATTTCCGTCAAATAGTAGTCTTGAATCGAAAAGAATGCAAATCTAAGATTCGTTCCGTCTTCTTTCTGGCCAATGAACTGAGGAAGAGTTTGCTCGTTAAACGGGAGGTTAAAATCCGTAATATGTTCTCGTATGAAATCATCCATGAACTCAGTGGCTTGTGTGTTGTGGAGTATGGCGTACAGCCTGGGCCTCAATGCCCACTGAGCGTCATAGCATCGGTTGCGCCGATCGTCTAGCAACCGAAGCAAGGTTTGTATTTCTCGAACGCTTTTCTCGGAAATCTTACGACCCTGCGACTGTGGACCGGTAGTCTGCGAACATACAACATGAAGTCGTTCATTTATGTCATCAATCGTAAAATGATATCGTTGCTGTTGTTGCGACACCGCTCCGTATCGGCTACCGAAGAACAAGTTGTGAACACGGCTCATTGTTAAAGTTGCTGAAGGATCGCGAACGCGAACTATTGTTACAACCGAAGGGATATTAAGAGGAACTCTTCCAAATGGCCGCCGTAGTTAATTCACATGTGTACGTCTGCTGGATCCCTCGAACACGAGAAGTGGGAGAAGCCAGAACTCGTGACACAGATAAGTACTTGTAGCCTGCGTTGCTGCGGTACGCTCAGAATAGGCGGCAAGGAAGCACCCACCGAAATTGTTAAGGTGGCGGCTGACAAACTCTTTGCCTAGCTCTAACGCGGTCTATTACCCCAGCTACGCTCGGGACTGAAACCGGAAAAGTAGGCGAGGTTGCCTTAATAACGCATCGCTGATGGTGCGCGGGTGAGATCACACAGAGAGTAAGCAGCCATGGCATGAGGCAGCCAGGCGTCGGCCGGAGATCACCACCCGACGTTACATTATATAGAGAGCCTTAAAGAGGGGTACATTCCCACGATCCTCGGGTGTATTCTACATTTTTGCAAAACCCTCAGTCGCTCGCTCTCTGTATTTGACATTACATATTTTCGAACGTTGCGCTGGATCTCCTAGGCCCTGTTCTTGGCGACACTCATTTACGGAATATGGAGATTGCAGCGGCCGCATTGCAATTTGCCTCAATGGCGGTTCAGACCTTTCGTGGCTGTGTAATTGCTATTGAGTTGTTTAGCACCGCGCGCTATATGGGTGCTGATGCTGACCTCTTCCACACTGGGTTAGAATTTGAGAAATACCGTCTCATAGCCTGGGCCGATAGAGTTGGAATACTAGGCGATAATGAAAAGCAAACAATAAACTGGCAACTTGCTGGTGTTCTTCTTAGGCAGCTTGAGCTGCTCTTGACTTCAGCAAATGTGTTGCGGGATCGATACTCTCTCAATGTGACGGAGGAAGAAGTACAAGCGATAAACGAATTACAAGCTATGGAAGCCCCAAAATCGGGTGTATCCAAGCTTATTTCTCGACTAAAGCCGACTCTGTACACAGCTACTAGCAAGATAATATCCGAAAATAATTCGACAACGCAGAAATTTCGATGGGCAGCTCGCGATAGGGACAAGCTGAAAGAGCTGTTGAAGCAGATTTCGGGACTTATCAACAAGCTAGAGTTTCTCCTCGATAGCACGGAGAGACAACAGGAGAAGGAAACTTACACTCGCCTGCTGAGGGAGGTCATCTCTCTTACCAGCACAACAGGTGAAGCAGGTCAGATCAAAGACCTCTTCGAAGGCGGGCCGTCTCCGCGTAATGCCATCAATGCTGCAGCTTATCTCAAGCAAGTTCGGCTGGTGCTGGGTGTTGACACACGGGACGATGAGATCACACCAAAGCTAGTGGGAAATGCGATTGGGTTTAAACTACCCAAGCTTTCAATTCTTGGGAGATCGTTGAGATCCTGGAAAGATGGCGAGCTCCATGCCCACAACCTCGAATTCGCCACATACCACAATCGGCAAGTACTTGTGCAGTGGAAAATCGTCGGGAGTGCGCAATGGGAAAGGTATACAAATCAAATGAAGTGCCTCGCCGTTTTCCTGATATCCCTTTCACATCAGTCCTTTCGGTCGTTATCCTGCCTAGGTTATTATCCCTTTGAAGTCCAGGGAAGGCATGGAATAATCTACTCCCTGCCGGACGATGAAGTAGATTGGGACTTTAAGTCCCTTAAGTACCTCATTAGTACACAGTCGCTCGTTTCTCTGAAACGGCGACTCGAGCTCATGCGAGCAATCGCGGATACAGTCTTGCAACTACATACAGCAGGGTGGCTACACAAGAGCCTCCGATCCGAAAACATAATATTCCTTGCTCCCCGCGGTTCGGATAACGAAAAATTCCTTAATTCTGAGCCCTACATTATCGGTTACGAATACGCGCGCTCCGATACGAAAGATTCTGCGAACGTCTTCACAGAGCTGCCCGATACGGACCTAGAAACAGACCTCTATCGGCATCCTCAAGCTCGCGGGCTTAACCGGGAGACATTCCAAAAGCGATTCGACATGTACGCGATGGCGTGCATCTTCGTAGAGCTGGCGATGTGGAAGCCATTATTGGAGATCTTTTCATTATACAATACAGCAGGGCTGGAGGGTATTATCAGGAACGCTCAGGCTTCAAACGAGGTAATAGAGTTGCCATCTCTACAAGAATTGTTTCAAAAAGACGACGCCTTTAAGGCTATCGTATATCAGTCAGGTGAAACGGTTTTTGAAGTAATTCGGACGTGCTTTTCAGCAGAGAAAGCTAAGGAAGGCGACGAGGGGCTGTTAGAGGATCAGACATCAGTCGTTAACAGGCTAGAGTGGTGTAGAATCTAATCCTATATGCCAACGCGCGCACTGAACCTGGAGACAAAACTGATTGATTAGTGGGTGAATATGTTCTCCCATGGATAACTATGCTTTTCTAGCCCTGGTGTAGAGAGATGGTATCTACTGAAGTGAAATGACTCGGTAAAAAAGGAGCTAGCTTACCTAAGTCACGAAGCCGCAAAGGCAGCGTTCGGCCAAAATGAATGAACATATTATGGTTTTGAGAGGAAAATAACGTAGCCACATGTAGGCAACGCCAAACTGGAAATAAAAGGGATACGTATGTCGAGTACGTTGCAGCTAGCGGCTATGCCAAATCACAGCGTATTGGCAAAGTACGTGTGTGAGTTGCACACGATAAGAACAGTATCATGATACTGGAAATGAGTTTGTTCGGCGCTAACATGTTTGGGCAGACCTAGAACCGATATTAAGCTCGGTGATGCTTGAATTTATCATTCTACCCCCCATTCATTCGGCCAACTTATGGTTCTCATTGCTCGTCGACCTTTACACATGTAATTTTCCTTCACCCTTCTCCTCTCACATGAAATGAGTGGGCAGATGTGCATAGTCCGCCATCTTCACATGACGATTGCACCTATATTGGAACAAATTAGCCTTATATCTTCTATAGAGAAGATACTGAAGTAGATCGCGTCTTGTGGAAAAGCCGCCTCTTTCCCGCTTTCCAGGTCTCGACGAGCGTAATGTACACAATGACGGCGGCTGCGACAACACCCCACTCCCAGCTGATTGCATCGTGTTTGAAGACAGTGCGATTGACGACTGGGATGTATATGACGGGGAAAGTGACCACAAATCCGGCAACGACAGCCCAGAACAAGAAGCGGTTGCGCAGTACTGTGCGGACGATAGAGAACGGGCCACCGAAATGCCCGGGATACATGTTGAAAAGCGAGCGTGTGAAGTGCTTGACCTCCCAGGCCGTGACTAGCAGCAGGAAACTGAGCGTCGCGAAGGTCGTCGCACGCGCGCGATACACGGCTTCGCACATCTCGGTGAACTCTTGGTTGCAATCCTCCGAGTGGCTTAGGGATACCACCCACTGCTTGGGCCCATACGATACGAAGGCTGAGGCAAAGATGCATAATGCGCCCATGAAGATGCCGTACGCGAACTTGTCAATTATAATCTCTTTTGTAAATACGCCGACGCGCAGGTTGTGCGGTGGTCGCAACATTATGTCTGGCTGCGCTTCCTCGAGCCCAAGGCCGAGTGCAAGGAATGACGACGTGATCAAGTTGGCCCAAAGAATCTCTATTGGAGAGAGTGGGAAGATAGATTGACTGTCCTCGTCTTTGAAAGCTAGACCAATAAGGAGGAGCAATACTTGAGATATGTTGGATATAAGAAGGTGAAGGATGAACTAGTATAAGTCAGCACATATAGACTCCAACATCGTATCTAGACGGAGAGGCGAGAATTAAACCTTACCTTTTGGATGTTGTCGAAAAGTCTACGTCCTTCTTCAACTGCAGTAACAATGGACGCGAAGTTATCATCAGTAAGTACCATATCTGCAGCCTCCTTGGCTACATCGCTACCATTGAGCCCCATGGCAATACCAACATCTGCCTTCTTGAGGGCCGGAGAGTCGTTGACGCCGTCTCCGGTCATCACGCAGTATGCCCCGCGACGATGCATCGCCTCGACCATGCGCACTTTCGTAGACGGGCTACAGCGTGCAAGGACGAGAGGAAGCCTGTCCAACGCGTCGATCTCTGCATCGCTGAGAGCATCGAACGCCGATGCAGGCATAGTTACGTTTGCGGCGTCGGCTAAGGTAAGATCAGGACCTAAAATACCAACCTCACGGGCGATAGCTGTTGCTGTCTTGATGTGATCTCCCGTAAGCATATGAACTGAGATGCCGGCAATTTTGCACTTGTGAACAGCGCCAGTAGTTTCCAAGCGGGGAGGATCATAAAGGCCGGCTAGGCCGAGCGGTGTCAAACCGCTCTCGGCAGCTGCGCGGTTAGTCCTAAGGGCGTCCCCGTTTTGTGCCGTCTTGTGGGCAATACAGAGCACACGTAGGCCTTCGGCAGCTAGGGATTCGGCCTTGGTGGTAAACTGAGCTTTGACTTTGTCGGGCGCATCTAGAAGCGGCATAATTGCTTCGAGGGCGCCTTTAGTGTAGACATCGACATCTCCGGAAGACGTAGCGTAAACGACAGTCATACGCTTGCAAGAGGAATCAAAGGGGTGTTCGGCAACGAGGAGAGAATGATTCGCTTGCGAGACGGTGGCTTTGCTAATATCAAATCGCATGGCAAATACTTGAAGCGCAATCTCTGTAGGCTCTCCTATAGCTGTCCAATCTGACATGACGGCCGTGGAAGTGGTGGAGGTTTCAACTGTGTCGTCACCTGAGATTGTCTTGCTATCAGACACAGTCGCATTATTGCAAAGAGCTATGCACTCTAAGAATTCCTTTGCACTTAAAGGCAGCCCGGATATTGAAGATCGAAGATCAGAAGAAGGGGACTGGTCATTTTTCCAGACGATGTTCCCACTCGATGGGTCAAAAGGGTGAGTGCAGGCTTCAACTGAAGCAGCAGAGCCGTCTCGAAGCCAAACCTTTCTAGTTATCATCTTGCCCTGTGTCAATGTTCCCGTCTTGTCGGAGCAGATATTAGTCACGCCCCCAACGGCTTCGAGAACAGAGAGCTTCCGCACGATGACGTTGCCCTTGGCCATCGCCTTGGTTCCTACGGCCATGCTGATAGTGAGGACGGCGATAAGAGACTCGGGAATGACGGCAACACCAACACAAATACCATAGATGAGTACTTCGCCGTCGATATTGAAGCGATTTGCTGCAAAGACAATAATGGCGAGTAGTATGGCAAGAGCAAAGAGCAGCAAAGCAAACTTACTAAGCTTCACTTGAAGAGGAGTACCATCTAGGCCCAGAACGCTTCGGGTCCCCGTCCTCACGCGCCGCCAATGCGACACGAGCCAGGCTCCGTCTTCTGCCTTTGGATTTGAGTTTGTTCGAAGCATCTCAGCAATCCGACCGACTTCCGTATCCATACCAGTAGCTATTACAATCCCCATGCCTCGACCGCGCGTGATGGTGCTTGCAGAGTACACCATATTCGCGCGGTCTCCGATTGGCATGTCCGTATCATTCAATACGATATCCAATTGCTTGCTAATGGGTATAGATTCGCCGGTGAGGAGTGCTTCATCGGTTGACAAATTAAGTCCAGAAACCAAGCGAAGGTCAGCGGGGACGATGTCGCCTACATTTAGCATCACTAAGTCCCCCCTGACGAGTTGCTCGGCTTTAGTGGTCAAGGCCACCTGGGACCTGACCACCTTGCAGCTGGGAGCCGAAAGAGCCTGGAGACCTTCAATAGTCTTCTCAGCACGGTAATCCTGAACGAGTCTACAATCACAACAAAATCAACGCAAGTCAGCCGCCGTGGCGCAACAATTGAGCAATTGTCAAGAAGGGATTACTCACCCAACTACGATATTGAGCACGATGACGGCCGTAATAACACCACCCTCGGTGTAGTCATGGATCGCGAGAGACAGAGCCATGACGAGGATAAGAACAACAGTCAGACTGTTAGAGACCTGCCTCAGGAGAATCTTCCACACGGAAAGCCCTTTAGCCGCCTTAACCCTATTAGGGCCATACTCGCCCAGGCGACGAGCGGCCTCGGCATGAGAGAGGCCATTTTTCGCATCGGTTTCGAGGAGGTGCTCTAGTTGGTCGACTGTCAAGGTGTGAGGCGCACGAAGACCATTGGTGTCATCGGGCCTCTGTTTGGTTGCTTGAGAAGTGGCATCCGAAGAGCATGTTGGCTCACATATAGGAGGCTCAGCCGACTCCTCGACGATAAGTTGATCTTCTGTCCCCATTCAAGTACGCACAAGCCAGGCAATGGGTATGCCGACGAACAGTTGAATAAAAAGAGTGAGGGAAAGAGAGGGAGGGTTACAAAGCGGGAAAGCCGGAGAACAAGGGGGCATAGTGAGAGGCTCAAGATATACTGACACGGACATGGAATCCGTATCCCGTATCTAGCCCGTCGTTGCTCGCTCTCATCCTCTCGGGATGTGTCGTCCCACGACAACATGCATAGCAGGTTGCATGAATGAATGCATGCATCCATGTCGCCCGGGACCCAGGAGACACGCATTGGCTGGCGCAACCCCGCGCAGAACCCACGAGGTGATGCACTTACATCCTATCACGGGGCTGTCATGTGGACGTGTGCCAATACTGCGCCAAGTCACCCTTCTCTAGGACCGTAACTCAACACGCCGTCTTATGCTACGTTAGGCAATGAGAACGTAGCGACACGCCAGATACAGCATACAAGAAAATCGATTAACCGAGGGACGGAGAGAAGGACAAAGGGGGGAGGACTCAGAGAAACAATTATGACGATGATAGCTGGGAATAATACTAGGTAAGCTTAGTCTAGCTACCTACCTAAGGCACACTGTGAAGCGGGGAGCAAAGAATGAAAGGAAAAGACTCGTTTACTAAAAAGGAGACTGGTAAAACGTAACGGTAGGTTGGCCGGCCATTGTCTCGAGATGAAAGATCAATCTTGTAACTCGCTCCTCCTACATAATCGTCAATCGTAGCGTTGTGTAAAGGCACTGAAGTAGACTATCGACCTACCACTACAGCGGAGGGAGGTCCAGACAATTGGTCTAGGTGTGACCGATCTGCACTATCAGTGTGTGCACCCTCTACCAAGTACCAAATACCTAGGGAATGGATGTATCTATCTGGGCACCTGTTAGGTAAGTACCTATTATCAGTGAACCCCCCACATCCAACAGGTAGGTACAGTAAGGCTGGTACAGGTACCTGCCTAGGTACTCATGTAGCCCGGCAAGCCATCGGAGCTGACAACTCCACTGAAGGCCGAGTGCTCGCCTTTCCGGCGCCGAGAACGGGGGGACAGCCATGCAGCTTTCCTGACCGACCCGTCATCCCAAACACCAGTTCTTGCCAACGCGCATACCCTCACAAACACCTCTCATCTTCGTCTTCGGCGAAAACACCCAGCAACACGAAATAGTCACGCGATGACTTGTACGCTGTCTTGTTCCCCGTATCTCAGGTGGTGGCTGTACGGTGATGATAGTTCGGCTCGGCAGCTCGGCAGCTCGGCAGTGGAGTCTACCAGTGGGCCGGCCATCACAGCACTCTAATAGGCCGGACCCCCCTCCACGATGGTTCGAGATCTCGCACCAAACAGGGAGGTATTGCCCCGACGTCGTCACGTTATCACGGTAGGCGTCTCGGCGTTTACGTTGCATCCTGTGCCGCTTGCTTGTGGGGATATGCCACTCGCCTTGCATCCAAACACCTACGATGGGAGAACGGAGCGAGGCGAGACGGTATTGGTGACTTGTCTCCCTCGCAAAGAAACCGCGGGGCTGGCAGATAGGGGTTGGCAATCGTCTACGGTGCCTGGTCCGGACGAACGGACGAACGGACGAACACCTCCATGAGCAAACATTTCGGATTCCCTTCTATTATTTGTGTCACGGTATCTTACCTGCATCTGTGCACTTGTATCTTCGTGTACATGATCATACGCGAGCAGGAGAGACAGAGAGGCAAGAAGAGTGATAAGAGAAGAGGATGGAGAGAATAGGAGATCCCGTATGCTGGAGTAAGCATTCAGGGTTGGCGGGGCTCTGTACGGCGTGCCGATCCTTGGTATACCATCTACGCATTTCTGTTCGCTGGCTCGACGACGGCCTGCCTACCTAGGATGACGCGGCCATGTTGGCGTCGAACACCTTCTTCCCCTCGAACCAAGTCTGGACTACCTTCGCTTGCAACAGCTTGTCTGTACTCCAATCCATGTCTACGACCGCGAAGTCAGCTGACCGGCCAGCCTCCAACTTGCCCGCCCACTCCATGAAGCAGCTGTGTGCCGAACCCTCGGTTCCTGCAGCGATGGCCGCTGCCAGTTCGAGCGCAAAATGAGGGTTGACCCGGTCTTCCAGCTCTGGCTCCCGTGCCGACCGCCGCGTCGTGGCCGTATAAATCCCCGTGAGAGGTGCGTGCGGTGCCGTTGGCGCGTCCGAACCCAGGGCTAGTACCGCGCCCCCTCTGGCGAATTCCGAATAGGCAAACGCTCGCTCACAGCGTTTGGGTCCTATCAGAGTCGGCCAGGCCCGGAGGATCGCTGGGTCCGCATGTACCGCTTGGATAGATGCAGTGATGCCCAACTTACCCAACCGCGCAGCGTCCTCGGGGGAAGCAAGCTCCAAGTGTTCGATTCTGTGTCTGCGTCCCGGCATCGCGTTCTGCTCTAGTGCGTCGATGGCTATCTTGATCGTCCTATCACCTATCGCGTGAAGCGCGCACTGCAGTCCAGCGGCATCTGCCTTCTTCACAACCGGGCCGAGCTCCTCTAGCGACCATACCGGTTTAGTCGTGACCCCGTTGGACGCGTACGGCTCTGTTAAAGCGGCAGTGCAGCCGTCTACTATACCGTCGCCAATGACCTTTATTCCCACTACTCGACAGTTCGGGGTTGTCTTCTCGTTAAATTGTCGGTTCAACTCGATCGCCCGATCAACTTGCGCCAGATTCTCCGCTTCGCTTTTGCGGGGGACGATGAGCCAATGCACTGCGAACCGCATTGGACAAGCTTCTTGTTTGCGGAAAGTCTGTAAAACCTCCCATCCGTTCTCGTCCATTGCCATTTCAATCAAACCCGTGTATCCGACGGCGTTGTACGCCTGTATTGCGCCCCTTACAGCCGCTAATTTCTCCTCCATCGGCGCGACTTTGGCGATGTGAGGCCACACGATGGTAACTGCTGCAGCCTCGGCTAGAAGGCCGGTAGGTTTACCATTCTCGTCACGGTATATCTTTCCTCCCTCAGGGTCAGGCATGTCCTGCACCCCTAATTCTTCCAAAGCTGCAGTGTTGCACCATGTGAAATGAAGATCTTTGGAATCGATAAAGATTGGCCGGGGATCAATGTCGTCAATCATACTTGCTAATGCTTTACCATCGGACATGAAGTTCATCCATCCCTTGGCCAATATCCTTGAAGCGGACGGATGAGCCTCACTTCAACACCGTGATATGAGTCAGTAACTTCCTATAACTTCGATCTATCAGAGCCATGACAGCTTGTATAACATCCCTCACGCTACTAATCGGCGCTGCCCCTGCTGTTACTCTCATAATTATAACATAAAATAAAATAAAGAAGGCCTGGGAGAAGGAGAAAACTCTTGATGGTACTCACGCGAAATCTTTGAGCGTCTTCCTAATATCCTCGAAGTTCTTGCATGTCTCTAGGCCGGCTTTCTGTAGTGACTGCCCCATTATCAAGAGATGCATATGCCCATCGATGAAACCCGGCAGGACAGTACGACCATCCACGTCATTTTTCGTAACGCCTTCGGCCTCGGCCTGTCGTATCTGTTCGTCGGCGGACGAGCCTACGTGGACAATCCTCCCTGCTCCATCAACAAGCATGCACTCGGCGAATGAGTGATTGTCCCCCTGGATCCCCGACTGGAAGAATCGCCCGTTGTGGAACACTGTGGCCATTTCGAGTAAATCCTCTTGTAACACTTGGTGAATACAGAAGTGACTGTTGTTTGCTATACATACGTCTCGTGCAGCATGGTGATGAGCATGGTGATGAACACCGAGGCATGCCACTTTTCACCCCACCATACAGACCCCGCCTATGGCCGATAACGGCATGCCGAGAGGTACGGAGGATGTCCAGTTACTTAGACGGGGACAATCATCATCACGGAAAGCGAAATTATATGAGAAGCGTGCGTGAGCGACTGATCTCTTCTCTTAAGATGGTGTGGCTGAGTTGTGGTTGAGGAGAAGAATGTTGTAAGGTAAGGTAGGTAGGCACCTCATCTAATTAGATGGCACAAACCCTTGAACTTTACTTACCTACACAGTGTGCAGGGCAAATTTGGTTAAAGTTTAAATTGGTACCGTGAACGTACTTCAGCGAGATGATATGTTACTAGCGAATCAATTTGTCCCCATTACATACTTAGCCGCTCAATTCACTCTCATGATTCTTCAAATGCTGTGAGGTTGGAAAGATCTGGTATCACCCATTCTATAGAGGCGGTTAAGTAACCTACTCTCGTTAAACCGGGATACCTAATTCGAATGAGGTGGAATGCTCCGAGTTCTTTCAAGAACGCGGATTTACCCGACTGCCCTACATTCACTATCAATTGGGTCAGTCAATGAAAGCCGATAGTATGCACGTAGCATCAAATTGACTTGTCGAATCATTTAGTTCATGACCTAGCCGCTTGCCTACGATTTCATTTGAACTAAATACTCAAAGCAGACCAGTTCTTCTACGTCTGCCTATATTCATAATTCTAAAAGCTTCTTCTATTTTGTGCGAGGGGATTATGAATTCACTGTCAAAAGGCTTATAGAGCCGCACTCGGCCGGCTTTCATATCTTAGGTATGAGAAGGTACTGCCATTTTGGACATCGACTTGTAAATCGAATTACTACTTCGTACAGGTGACCGAACGCTTTGCACCGCGATCATCGTCGATGAGCTACCTCCCGGCGCGAGACACCACCGATATCCAAGGACGGATAGGTCGCCCCAATTTCCCTTCATACTAATTGAGAGGAAACCGGGAGATGGATAGCTAAGGTTGAAAGCGAAGTCGTAATGCGGGGTCATCTATAATCGAGACTCATCTACCATCTGCCTATTCCTAGGAAGTTAAGACCAAAGATAAATCCCAAATATTTGGTATCCTAAGTAGACGAGATCCTATCTGGAGACTTGGCCATTATGACCCCGGTCGTTTTATACTGGGATGACGTGGAGTCAAGTCGAAACGTACCGTGGACTGCCGCATCGACACTAGAACTCGGCCTCCGCGGGCCCGGAAGACAGTGAGGTCCTCAAAATGGCTGCCTATTTCACTACACAAAAACCACTGATCATATAACTTGCCCGAGTCCTTACATAAACGCAGCTTATAAGCTTCGTCTCTTGTGTAACCTTATTTTAACGTCTTGCGGTGTTGTTCGTTCCCCCTAAACTTGTTTAACCGTACGCCACCTAGAGTAATTTGTCGTTATGTTAGTTAAGAAGAAAGATGGAGGGGGAAAATCGAGCATTATCCGCCCGTTTGGCAACCTGTAAGTGTGCCTAAGCATATCATTCACGGATTAAAGAGCTAATGCTCGTGTGCTTATAAAGAGAATGCTACGAGGGTCATATGATTCAGTTGAGGTTCCTAGGAAACAACATAGTAAGCTGCCGTTATGCCATACCGGCTCCTCTCGCGGAGCCGGGGCTCCATGATCAAGTCATTGCACATGTAGAAGATGCCATAGCGCGCGTCGTGCTGGAACATCCCGCGCTGCGTGTCGACGCCGTCAACTTAGACACGAAACGTCCGGCCTGGGTAGCGGTCGAGCAAGTGAACTTCGCACACCATGTCCAGTGGGTAGATATCACTGGCGCGAAAGGTAGCGACAACAACGCGGTTGCGAAATCAGAGGAGACGTTACCAGAAATAATCGAAAGACGCCTCGACGAGCCCTACGAGAATATGGCAGGACGGCCACGATGGCGTGTCCTCATCCTCTTCAAGAACAGCGGAGATCCCTTCTTGGATATCATATTCGACTACAGCCATGCCTTCGGCGACGGTACAAGCGGCAAGATCTTCCACGAGACTCTTTTCCGCATCCTCAATCCCCCCACGGCACCAGTGGAAGCAGAGATACGGACACCCATACTCAAAGACCGCATATTAACAATCCCACCCACAGCAAAGACTCTCCCGCCCCCGATGGAAAAGGCAGGCAAATTCTCCTTATCGGCCAAGTTCGCCGTATCAACAGCGTGGAAAGAGCTGCGACCACTGGGCTTGTCGTCGTTGTCCGCGGCGCACGCGCACTGGGCTCCGATCCGCATGACGCCGTACAAGACCCGCTTCCGAGCCTTCGACGTGCCCGCCGACGCTCTGGGCGGCATTCTCGCGGCGTGTCGCGCGCGCAAGACGACCGTCACGGGCCTCTTGCACGCCCTGCTACTGGTCTCCCTAGCCTCGCGTATTCCCACGCAGGCCGCATTCGCAGGCAGCACGGCGCTGGATCTACGCCGACATCTCGTAGGTGTAGACGTAAAGTCGTATCCGGGCCTCGACCCGCAGCGCACGGTGGCGAACTACGTGTCGGCGATGACGCACGAGTTCGACGCCGACGTCGTCCGCAGGATCAGAGAGGAGGCCGCGAAGACCGGGGATGACGCGATAGCCCCGGCGGCGCTCGTGGACCTCGTCTGGCAATGCGCCGCTCGCGTGCGTGGCGAGATCCAGAAGCGGCTGGACAGCGGCCTCAGGAACGACGTCGTGGGCCTGATGAAGCTCATACCGGACTGGCGGGCGCAGTTACGCGCCGACGCCGGCAAGCCGCGGCCACACTCGTTCGTGGTCTCGAATCTCGGCGTCCTCAACGGCGAGCCGCTGCTACGAGACTCCACGGAGGAGAAGAAGGAAGAGGAGAAGGAGAATCGCGATGGCGACGCGGGGAGCAGGAGCCGCTGGAGGATCGCGTATTCTACGTTCGCCATCAGCGCCGAGGTCTGCGGCGCCGCGTTTCAGGTCTCGCCCATCTCTGTGAGGGACGGGTCGCTCTGTATGGGCTGTAGCTGGCAGGATTGCGTTGTTAATCTCAAGCTGGGAGAAGCGATTGTTGGGGACCTAGAGCGGTGGCTCCAATTCCTTGCAAAAACATAGGGGTATTTGTTATAACTATGTGTATTTATAGACTCATGGTAAATGAATCTCAGGAATGACAACTCCTTTCAGTTTTTGTATAGTTTCAGTATCCTCAATATGAGGTCCAACCAACATACCATGTCCGATCTCATATATGAACAAATTAGCATAGTGCAATCGAAGTGGCAGTGAGGGAAGTGAATGACTGAACCTATGCTCTGCAATAACATGAGAAGGGAATTGCAACTCAACTCGACGCCTGACCTGTTGACGCCTTACCTGTTGACGGAACCCTATTCAGAATGGTACAGTATTGCCAGTGAGAAAGCACATCGTAGCCGAAAGGATTTCCGCGTCGGAAGTCTGTCTGAAGAGATTATGGTTAACTGAGCTATGTACGAGGCCGCGGGCAAGACGACCCATGAACGTTTTTCAGATGTTGGCCCTAGATAATGAAGCATACATTGTCCCGAATATAAATACCAAGCGCCAACAACGTAATAGCTATTAATACTGTAGATGGCCTGTTTGATTTGCGCCGCCGTCGACTCAAATCAACCCCAGATAACAATCTCTTGTTTTCCCTCAGCGTGGCCGCTGTCCCTGGCTTCTCCTCATGAAACAAAGCTAGTAATAAGATCACCTCCCACCCTCCCTTCCAACTCCTGATAAAAATGCAACCGAGACCGCCACCACCCATCGTTCCTTATTGATCACGAATGTGTAAAAGGGAAAATGCACGCGCACAAGGGGACAACTCATGTTTCTCAACGAGTCGCTGACGTTGGTAGATTACTGAGTCCGAGCCTTTTTCGCTCGACCGCGTGGCGCAAGATGGCTTGCGCGACCACCTACACTCTCCCAATATGCATTCAGCAACTCGGGCGCGACCTTCTTCAGCTTGATCTCGGCCTCCATGGTCGTGTCGGCGCGCGCCGCTGAATGGCCCACCCATTGCACCTCAAACTGGAACCCCCCACGGTTCCTCTTCTCGTGTCGTAGAACCTTGAACACATGGTAGATTTCCGGAGGCGGGTTTTCGGGCTTGTGGAAGAGCGCGTTAATTCGCCCGCCCTGAGCGTCCCAGTACTCATATAACATCTCTTCGGCGCCTTGCTGGATCTCCTCCTCGGCCTCCCATGTCGCTTCTTTCTCATCCTCACCCGCCCACTGGACTAGTAGCTCGACGGCACCGCTTCGGTCGCCGGCCATGCGGTGCTTAATGAGTTTTGCAATTTCGTGCACCTCACGACTGTCTTCTTCCTGCTCCTGCTCCTGCTCCTGCTCCTGCTTCTCTGCCTCGTCGCCTTGCGGCTTTTGAACCGGCCTAGTCTCGGCTGGTTTCGCTTTACCCTTCGCTTTGGGAAGAGGTTCCTTAACCTTTTCAGCTGGCGGAGGCTTCGGCGCTGAAGGTGCGGACGCGGCGGCAGCGTTGTTACCGAGCAGCTCTATGGGACGAAGCAATAAGTATAAGGCGAGTCAAGCCGCGCAACGGGCAACAGCGCGCAGAGTCAAGGAGTTCTTACCTAAGCCGCCCATGGGGGCCTCAGGCACGAGGGAATCTGGTAATAGGCGTGTGGCATCTGGAGCCTTGGCGCGAGCGAGGTTGGCCTCTGTATGGGTTTTCGACGGTGCTACCGCCTTATCCGGAGTGTCGCCCTGCTGCGACTTTAACGACGGCCGGCCGGGGCGCCCTAATAGTGCCTTGCGTCAGTCTACGCTACCACCCAAATAATCCCAGTGCGCAGTATCAGGGAAGCTCGGGAAGCGTACGTTTGCCACTGGCCGGGAGCGCCTGGCGAGGTCTGGTGCTCGAGCCGGGGGTCGCGGATGCGGATGAGAGGCGCGATCGCGCAGTGCGCTGTGAGGTGGGAGTCTTCCGGGCCGGGATGATGTCGTCGTCATCTGTTGCGTTTTCATGTCTCTGGGTCAGCGCCACACGCATATACGCATACGCACACATAGACAGACACCTCTCTCTATCTCTCGCTCCAAGGACCTCAAAGGACATATATATGACCATGGCCATGTCCAAGTCCAAGTCCAAGCCCAAGTCCATAACTAGCATCGCCACTCACCATTGTCCATGTCTTCGTAGGGATCGACTTTCGCCTTGCGCTTCATGCCTCTCGCGTCGGGGGCCGTTTCGATGACGGAACCTCTCTTGCTAGGAGAGTTCCAGAAATTGAGGAGGGCTGCCATTTATGTAGTGGCCGATCAATGCCCGATGCGATGCAATGCAATGCAATGCAAACAAAGAAAAAAAATAATGAGACAACAGCAGGGGGCCAATCAATGTGATACGCCGACAACGGGTTTTGCGACAAGTCGATGCAGGTGAAGAAGAACAATGCCCGTGCTGATAGCGATAATGGTGAAGACACCGTAACTTTCGGATTTGGTCTTTGCTGTTGTTGCGGGTCAAGTAAGACCGGTAAACAAGAAGCAAGATGTGCGATCTGTCGTGTTGATGGGGGGAGAAAAAAGCGTCATAAACGTGTGTGGTGTATGTAGGTCTGTAAGTGTGTGTTGTCAACGCGCGGTCTTGAGGGTGATTCCAGGTAAGTTCTTGGTAGCGGAGTCTAGCAGTAGAAAAAAAAGTACGCTAAGATTGCATGATGGATACTTCCAAGTCTAGTTTGTCTTGGTCTGTATGTCTCTTGTAGTAATGGCCAGACAAGAGACAACATCAATCAATTAATCATTCAACGATGGATTCCCGATGCAACCAAGCTTCCCGGCACCGGCATGCAATAAATACGGAGTAATTAGCAAGAGGTAATGGGGTACCTACCTAGGTACAGAGTACAATGAATAACAAGAAATACCTCTTATGTTTACCTGCGTAAGGACTTGTGCTAGGTACATAGCGTAGCAGTGTACCGTGTGATGACGCGCTGCCTGCTCGTGCCAGCTTTGCTTAAAAAAAAAAAAAGGGCCCACCGCCAATGAAACGATAACGCTGTTAAAGAAAAGCTAGTGGGAACCAAACGTGCTGGAGAAATATCACTTCAGCCAGTTCGTCCGGCAATTTTGAGGTACTTCTAGCTGGGTGATAAGTCCTCGCTATTACGCAGGTCTACGCAGGGTACTTCACGCAAAGCGTGCTTAGCTCCACCTTGTAAGGTACCTAGGCAATCGTTAGGTATAGAAACATGCGCTAGAAGCAGAAAGGAGTTCCCTTTCATCCAATGAGGGCTTAGGTCCAGCAAATGATGACCTAATCAACACCTGCTATCAGTCCGTCCGCTATACTGTAGAACCTGGTAGGAATCAGCGTGATGGGGTCTCCACTTCCCTGAAAAGGAAATATTTCTAGCTCTACAGTACCTAGATCCACAGTCCCAAGTTACAAGGGCTCGATTGTACATAGAACCAAGTGCCGAACCGATGGTCTGGGTTGACAATCGCGGGGGTTGCTACGGAGTAGGGTTTGCCTCTCCATCAATTGCCTAGCTACAGTCCTGTTAATATTCACTCAGACGAGTCCCCAGCCCATACACATGTGTCGGGATATTTAATTATGCCGATGGAAAGCCATAGAGCAGTAGTCCCTTAAGCACAAGGCAATGGAAGGGAAAATAGAGACATCGACTCTGACATCATGTATTTAGATGCGGACCATGTTTCCCGAATATGTATTATCAACAAAGTTCCACCAGCGCTGGCTTTACCGATTAACCTCAAACATAGAGTTGTACACATACAATATATGTATATACATAGAGAAAAGCGTGGAAAGAAAAGAAATAATAGCAAGTAAAGGGTAACGGAATCCCAGCTTGTTTCCCGTGCTGAGTACCTACCTATAGGCCCGAATCGATCTTGACAATGCCGCTATGGTCAAAGTAATTGCGCCACTGGGCGCAGTTGTTCTGGAAAGCCGCCGAGTCGGCGGCGTTGATCTGGGCCTTCTGCTCTGGGACGCGCTCGAGGAAGTCGATGCTCATGCCACCGCTGACATGCCACGCGATGTGGCAGTGCAGCAGCCAGTTGCCCGGGTTGTCGGCCTTGAAGGCGAGAACGAGCCACCCGCTGCCCGGGAGCATCGTCACGTCGCGCCGCGTCGGGTTGGCGCCTTTCAGGCTAGCCTTGTCTGCTGCCGTGAAGGTGCCCGCGCCCGTCGCCGACGCGCCGAGCACCAGAAAATCATGCCCATGCAGGTGCATCGGGTGCGGGATGCCCGAGAGGTTCTCAACGACCCAGAACGTCCACACGTCCTTCTGGTCCACGATGACCACGTTCTCCGAGGCCGGGTACGACGTGTTGCCCCGGAGCACGTAGTCGAGGACTGGTCGGTCCCAGTCCACATTGATCGATGTCCCGTTGATTTTCCAAACCACGAGTGGTGCCGTCGCGAGCGTCACGTCGAGCGTGTTCTTCGTGCTAGCTGCAAATTGATCCAGCGGTGCCTGGCGCGTGACAACCGGGACGTAGTTTAGAGAGTCGCGGCACCCCAAGTTGGGCTGGTCGCTGCCTGGGTCGGTCGGAATGCCGTTGGGAACCGTTGAATAGTGTACGATGGCTGCCGGCGCGGGATTCAATGACGTGCCGCAAGGACTCCCCGTGGGCATGGTGACGTTCATCCAGTAGTTACCTGGCGTCTTCGAGGCATCGATGGTCACGTCCACACGTTGACCGACGCCGAGGAAGACATTGCTTGTGGTGAGTGAGTTGACTGGGACCAAATCCGTCGCGATAACCGTCATATTGTGGCCGACGATTGACACTTGGAAGTTGTTCTCGACAGAAGTGTTGATCAACCTTAAAAGGTGACGCTTACCCGGGGTCAGGGTAATTCTGGAGTAGGCGCCGCCGCTACCGGCCGGGTTGACATTTGTGCCATTGAATAATACATTGTCACTCGGCGGCGAGCCCGGGATTTGCTGGGTATCAGCCACAATCTCGTCCGCCGTCTTTAAATAGTAATCATTAATTGGATAGGCCCCCAAGTCGATGTCATAGGGGAGAGAAGCCGGTCCGTTGATGACAATAGGCCCGAAGACGCCGTTGCCATATTGCGCAGAGAAGTGGGAATGATACCAGCTCGTCCCATATTGTGTGAGCTTGAACGTGTAGGTCTTGGTCCCTCCTGGGCGGATAGGGCATTCAGTTACCCCGTTGGTACCATCCTGGATATTGGTGCCCAGCTGACGTATACCATGCCAGTGAAATGAGGTGCCATTGAGGCGAAGGCTGTTCTTGATGGTGATTGAAACGGTATCTCCCCAATCCGCTTTTAGGGTGGGCCCGGGATACTGGTTGTTGATGAGCATCACTTTGCTCTTAACTCTTCCGTCTGGGCCAGTCCAGTTGTCATGCTCTGTCACCTCCCAGTTAAACTAGTTGACGAGTCAGTTATGACTTTGAGGGTGTTGCCTCACAGGATGGAATAGCTGTCTTACAGTTCTAACAACACCCGGCGGGGTTTTGGTTTCATAGTCAGTCTTGATATCGAAGCCTGGGCTCCAGCACGCTCGGTTTGCAGGAGTATAACAAGCTCCGGGGCCTCGGAGCTCCAGCACGTTGGACTGTGACGGAGCACATTGGATAAGCCTTGCAAGAAGGCTGGCCAAGAAGACTCCGGCGAGGGAAAGGCGCATCTCGAGAGGCTGACAAGAGTGATGTAACACTCAAAGGAGAGCAGACGGTCACTAGACTATGTGACACTCTGGAAGCTGCTGGCGACTTACAATAATGACGCAGGGGGTAGACGATGTCATCTGAGCCTTCACTGACCTTATATAGTCCGCCAGAAGATGCTCAACGGCTCCAAAAACTTACACCGAACAACCTCGCCCCTAAGAGGAGTCAGCTCGAGAGACCAGAGCTGTCATCCCATGCTCACGATTACTGTCAACGGCGTGCTCCGATATTGGATACGGTGTATCGTCGCTTCGGAATCCATCTGCTGAACCACTGAGGGCCGTAACGTGCGGCGCAAGAATCCCCTACATCAAGAGTACTGAGTAGAGGATCGGGCATATGTTCGAGGTTCAATAGTCCAGTTTCGTGCAGATTAGGAATGAAGCTACAGCAGACAAGGCCGACTGGGCTCTCGCGCCTTGGATGATCCCTGCGATGGCGTCCCAATTGATTGAAAAGCAGCCTTAAGGCTGTAGTCGCGTGTCCGTAAAATACAGACGGTGGTGTGGAACACGAGATGGTGTAGAGTGTCAGGCCAACTGCCCGAAGAAGTGTGGTAGGAGAACGTGGCTTCATCGTGGGCCCGAGCATGCTGCTTGACCTTTCTTCGGACTCGTGGCGGCACAGCGCTGAAGACTTGATGAACCATCCCAGGTTTTTGGTAAGTTAAATAAGGCTGACGCGAGACTTCGCTAATGCTCGGGTCCTCTCCTATTAGTCCACCTCGACACGCAAAAGGGTGGCGCACACCAGGAGTCCAGTCCGATGACCGCCGCAAGTTTGGATTTGATGTGTTGAAAGGCATCTGTTGGGGCCACCACCGTTTATTCATACTGGGAGCCCACGCAAATCAGCCCGTACATTCATCTCGATCAATTGTGGTTGTTGATTATGTTATACTTATAGTCTTAACTGTGAGTCTGGTTATATCAAGTAAACATGGTCATTGGTGCCAGCTTCGCCCGTTTCTTGCCCTCTCAGCGCCGAAAAAGCAAGCGTCAAGACCGAAGTCACATGCAATGAATTGGACGAATCAACCCTTCCGGCGTTAAGACTCGATGCAATTCGGTATCTCCAGTGAGCAGTCCTGGCTAGGTACGGTAAGCATCCGACTTGGCGGCACGATGAGATGAACTCATAAGCCATGGCCGTACAGCAAATGACAAGAATAGCAACTGCTCCGCGTGTTCGTATGAGACGATGCATTCTTTATCCTACGGTGCCGAGCGTCCAGAACTAGTGGGCTGCACACCAGTAGCCGAAATTCAGAGTGGCGCATTCTTTGGAGTAACAGTCTACTAGTAGGTCTCGTGCAAGGAGCCGGGTTGGCCGCCGTGCCCTAAAAACATCAGTCTTTGTACGACTTCAAGTCCGTCTCAGTAGGCCCAATCGATAGTCCTATGTATAGTCGATGTTGCAACTATGCAGGAACAGAAAAAGCAAGCTGGTGAGAGCTATGGGCGGCACGCGCGACCAGTCATGGCATACAGCAACGGCGCACCATCATCTAGTGGTTCCGATTTCTGTACTGGAGCGAGAACAGGGTGAATATCCTTGGCATTTTCGAGGACAAACTCGTAGCGCGCCATATAAGCTTCGACTTGCACAATGAACAAAGCAGCGCGACAGAAGTAACTAAATGTCAAGAAGTTGGAGTTTGAGCTAGACCATACAGCGCACTGACTACCAGCTACAGCGATGAGCCTGTCAGGTGGTGTAGGGAAAAAAACGTTCAGTAGTAGCAGTGGTAAAAGTGTTAGTAGGACTGAACGTCTTTTCCTACACTACCTACCTGTGGCTAGCCTAGTTCTCACGCCGTATTGGCAACAGGGGACCCTTGCTTGTGTGGTAGCGATGGCACAGCACGTCAGCGTGCGCGCATCTCGGTAGCAAGTAGGAGATCAGCCTCAATAGAGCCCATCACCGTGGGTCGAGTTCATAATCGCCGTTCCGATGCAACCCAGGCACCAACAACGCTCTGTTATCGAGCGCCAATCACAGGGATTTTGCGTGGCTTCACCAATCCGCCTATGATTCCTTTCACAGTCTAAAGTGAGTAAAAGTGAGTATATTCCATTTCTTCACCGAGTTCTATATCTTAACAACCACGCCGCAGTTACATTGATCATGGATGAGTCAGACCCGCGATTTATACGAAAGTAGCTGTAGCGCCGTGTGGCGTGAACTATCATCGCAAAATCAAGCCTTTCTTAGCTATCTAGTCGGGTTATCCTATCCCCTCAGAATATTTGTTGGTGTCATAGTGCCGCCGAAAGCCAGGCGACCCGCGCGGCCATACATTCTACCACAGGCTTGGCCAGGATCGTGTCACAAGGGCCGAGCCCGTCTATTGGCATTTGGTCTCGGTGTAATGAAAAGTTGCGATTACTTGCATTGGTTCGCACAAAACCGCTTCTGGCTCGTTAGACCATGTGATGTGGCGCGGTGGTGCCTAACCTCAACTTTTTATGTCATCACCAACATTCTAGTAATATTGCCACCAGTTGTGCTGCCCTGCTGAGAATAACACTTAGGACCGGCCCATAATCATGGGCGAATCTCTAGCAACAGTCCACGCCCATACTGGCCAAAGCCGGCTCTGATATAGAGAACTGGGGCGGTATCATTGGGGCTACTGGCTATTCGTGTATCTCCACGCACCCTCCACTAGCACTTCGATTCCAGCTGACAGACTGTTTGATTACTATTTAGATCAATCAGGATTTTAAATCAGGAGAGTGGAGTCATGACAGAGACCTGACCATAGCACAAGTTGTAACTACGAATCTCACGAGCAGCATAATACTGTCTGCACTAATGGTGAGCTGAGGCTGATATGCAAAGTGAGACACCCAGGCTAGTTGGATTATCTTGTTGATTTCTTGTTCAACTGAGAGAGGCGCTTCCAAAAACGAGGTTCGGCGTTCGCGTTGAGTGTGTGCGCGTGGGTGCGGTACGGCCCCGTTCAGGTCAACTGAGCTGAGCTAAGTATATTAGATGCGCTCAGCTGAAGAGCGTTATCGCTGCATGTTGTTATATGAACAAACAAGGATTTCGACTCGGATAAGCGGGCTACGATAACCACGTACATTACCAGTATTGATTTCCACTTATGTGGGCTTTGAACAGAAAAGGTAATGGACCGGATCACACCCAAGTTCACTCATGTTACACTAACTATAATCACTAGTTTGCTAGGAGAGCTAGATATTATAGAGGTTCTAGCTAGGTGATAGCTTGGATCTGTGAGATTTAACCTATTTCAAGTAGAGTACGCAGAAGGGTGGCTCATGGAAACCTAGGGACTCGCCCTGTTGGCCTTTCTAGTTGTATATAGAATTGTACCATGAGATACCATTGTCTATAGCGTTACAGTATCATGTAGACTAGCTAAGGAAGCTGTAGCGAATATTTGGCAATGTTAAAAATTGCAACGAAAGCATACGCAACTATGAGGGACTATAAAACAATCTAATGTGTTAGAGAGACTAAGATGAATTGTAGCTCTCGGTGATGAAGGAGAATGGTTTAAAGAGGCTACTTAGCTCTTGCTTATGATATAAATACAATACATCATCCCGTCGCGGTTCAGAAAATCAAGGGAACGATATATGAAATTGGACTATCGAGAGAAATAATATGTTATGTAGCTTACTCGCAAGACTAATATATGATTTTATAGTTTACTCACTAGTATAGCCAGTAGAAATAAAGGCTCCTCGTGCGGTAATGAATATAACCATAAGGTAAAGATCTTAAGGGAATACATAGAGAAAATACTTTGCGTCACGAAATCATGCTTACACTTAGTGAGTATATAAAGGCAATAAGTCTTTTATTATAACTAAAATTTATTAGTTTTACCTATCCTAGAATATTTGAAAATAAGCTTAGAAGTGAAAATATTTATATATACTAACCATGTGGCCTTTAGCTATAACTATATATTTAAACTCTTACACTAGATCTCGCAGCTAATTAAATAGTTTAAAATAATACACGTAGGTGCTACAATGTTAACTACTATTGCTTCATGGCTTAAATTATCAGAGTAGATAACCCCCATCTATAATAGCATTGTTTCCTATACTAGTGTATGTTTTGTATTATCATAAAGGGCGGATGTAGAGCGTGAGGGATGACCCAATTTAAGGATGGCGTCTATGAGCGCAAAGACCATTCACTATCGTCCGGAAGAGTGTTCTAGCCTTCTGTAAGCTCAGAGAGTCTCAACGTATACAGCATTCCTGCGACCTTGCTCCTCTTGTTTAGAAGTCTGGTCGGTATCTTAAAACTCGGTATGAATTTAATTAATCTCTTACCCGCAGCCTATCTGTTGTACGGAAGCCTACGCGCTGACGGGAGGTCACCTATGCGAGGCCCCGCGAACTTCATGGCCCTCCGTATAGGCATGTAGCCGAACTGCAAGATGTCTCGGATGAAGAAACTATTCAGAGATTAAGACATACGGCTAAACCTTTTCATAAAGGAGGTTTAGGTCCGCAGGACTCTTGTATATAAAGACTAGTTAGCCCTCTAAGAGATAAAAAGTCCTAGGGAGGGCCAAGGGGTCATCGCGCTCATTAAATATTACTCTTATATTGAGTTATTCTCTAAGCCTTGTATTCCGCCCTTGTGATACTATCTAATGCGGCTTCGCGGATAAAATATAATGAATAAGTATACGAAGAGCTGTTGTAGTTCGCAGGGCCTGGCATAGATGACCTCGTATGCACTTAGGCTCCCGTACAACAACATATAGTGCTAGTTTAGTGATGATTTGTTTCCGAGTTAAATCCTTAAATTTTATGTATGTTAGTCTTTATAATGTCATAAGTCCCTGGTTAGCTATTGGAACTCGGGGCTCCGAGACCCGGATGGATGTTAGTTAAAGCGCGGCTATGACTAAAGCTTTTTTTTCTTTGTTTGATTTCTTTCGTCTCCCTTAGCAAGGACGGTAATTTATTGTCTGATTATCAGCAGCTAAAAAAGAGTGAACTTTGTTTTAGAGTAATTAATATCTCGGTACACAGCTTGGGAACTAATCCTTGAGCTAATCTCAATTATTTTACTGTGCAAAGCATATATAACAGAAAACTGTGGTTGATGTACATTTTACTGAGTTGGGCTACACTTCACTGCTAAGGACATAACGGATGTAATAAGTGGGGGCTGCCCCTGGCTATTTTCCGGAGTGGTAGAAATTCATTCCAATCTTTCGGCTCTCTTAGGGGTTAGTTAGTTGCTTGTCCATGCAGCCACTCTTTGCCATTTGGTTTGGAGAAAATTTCGAAAGAGATTACGTTGCATAATCGTACCAGTTGCACTTAGCGCAAACAAATAGATAGTCACGGGAGTACTGATGTCTGATAGTGATTCAACTATAAACTAGTATACCTGTATCTTGTCATAGTAATTATGTCATAACAATACATAGGAGCGAGCGGAAGACTAATAATGTTCAATAAAGCCCATCGTGGTGTCATTCTTAGGTGCCGATTAAAGCTAGTAGAGCCTTCTGGTTTTCGTTATCTTTGAGCTCTCCTTTCCAGAGCGACATGAATGCAAGTGGTGGGCTGGGGCGGTCTGCGCTGTAGGCCAAGCGAATATGACCAGTGGTGCTGAGGTGGTCACCACCATTTACAATACCTTCACTTTGTTCGTAACTGTAGGCGTCGCACATAGTTTTTAGTATAATCGTTGATGCCTTGGGACAAGCGATTTGCATCTGAGATTTTCATCCCCTTCGCTTGCATTGTTACCACATAAGCGTGAATCCTAGGACATTCCAATGAGACAATTGATTAAGGACTGAGATGCTATGTCTGCGACGACCAACACGGTATCGCACATGTGCATTATCCAAAGACACTGGAGCCTTTGAGTTGTCTCTATACTCTTGGACGATTTAGAGACCTGCTTGGTGTAACGCGTTCGGTACTCCTTGTATGGTTCACCGATCTAGCGGGCGTGTAGTATTTGCTCCGATCAGATGAGCAAAATCTGTGGCTTGTGTGCAAGCACTAAGCACCATTAATAGTTTTTGATGGCGTTCTTCTGCCGCTGTTCCAGTATTCATTTGCCAAGACTACTAGGTAGGCGATGACAATCAGGTACTCCAGGTTACCGAGCTACCGGATAGCCCCCAGTAGTAAGCGAAGGAGGAATGTATCTTTTTAAGAGCCCCTGGAAGCAATCCCGAAAGGGCGTTATAGAGGTGGGGAACATTCCTGATATATACACTACAGTGTGTGATATGCGAATAGAACAGTGATTGAACTCCAAGTAGGCAGCTTGATCGAATGCGCCTGATTCTTCTTCTTATCAGAGGAATCTCAAAAGGGACTACTAAGATCAGGACGCGGGTGCGAAAACCCTAATATGGTCATTGTTAACTATATGAGTACCTGCTCGAGGCATATGCCTGCACTTGCAAAGAGAGACTGATCTTTGTAATGGAAAGCCTGCGTTTCTTTACTCGCATTACAGGTTTAGAATTTTCGAGCCTCCATTTACAAATGTGTTAATGGTAATAAAGAGTTGTGTTTTCATTTCGGTGCTGATATCGGGCTCTTGGAACTGACTCGCTTCCAATGTGTTGTTATTCATAGGTAGGCAGGACAGCACTTCTCTAGGTTAGTGGAATAGAATCCGCACTGAGATAAGCATCGCCAGCAGCACAATGCACCGTAAGTGTTGCGGTCTAGAGAATGCTCCGCGCCGTGGCTTGACTAGCAAGGATGCAATTTAAACTAAGTTGTTTTCTGAGCCACTGTATCTAGCGTACCAGCATTCGGCCAAGGGTACCGGTAATCTGGGTCCGATGCAATTGCGCACAGTATGTATGCGTGCTTACATACTAGTCTTAGACAATCAGCATGTGTCTTAGACACGGTATGCGCCAGGAAGCTCCAGTACCATGGCCTCGGGTCCGGGTTTTGCACTACTTCCCATCCCATCCCAATAAAACCGGAGAAAAACACCAACATTCTATTGTAGTACCAATTCGGGAAGCCTTTCTGAAGTATCCCGCCCATGTATTCTCCTGCACTGACCTGAAGTACTCGGTAGAAGCAACCGAGACCAAGACTGCCCTTCGTGTGAGATCAAAACTCGCGATACCGAGGACAATAGATACTCCAAACCAGATTTCCGCTAATCGAATACAATACAGCCTCCAGGTATGTCCTGAGATCCCGAGAAAGACACGGATTGTCTCGGGTCTCGTTCACGGTCTGTTTGAATATAGAAACGTGCTTCTTGATCTCGGAGCAGCATATTTTCTTCGCCTCCGCCTCACTGGTTGATCTTTCCTTCATTATGACCCAGATGGCGTTGAATACATAGTCCAGACCGGCTACCATAGCATCGTGTTTCTCCTTTTCCCACGATAGTAGATCATTCGTGAGGCCTAGAGCTGCATAGCCCGAGCGTGCCATTTCCATGCACATTTCGTACTCGTCATCGGGAATAGTGAGCGCCACTACAACACTAATAGTCAGACTTAGATCCCTGAGCGTGGCTATTGATTATCCTAGAAAACCGAGAATCTTCCAAGGCGGAGTGTGGCTGGAAAAAGAACTTCTGAGCTTTATAGATGTCGCCAAGGGAGGATAAATGAAGACTGAGGGATGCTCACTCCCAAATGTCAGGGTGCCGAACCAAATACTGGAAGGAGGCTGGTGAGTAAATTGTCTCCGTTGTGATGTTATGCTTCTGGTGACTTACAGCTCCCCTGCATCAATCACTCGCGAGGGGACATACTCCTCGAGTGTCTCAAAAGGAGATGATCTTGTGCGTGATGCTAATTGCACGAACTTTGCCCATGCTCTCATCGACGTTGCTGCTCGTGTTGAGTCGAGTGCCATCATCTCAGAGAGCATCTGCGCTTGTAGCCGTTTCTCTGGGCTCGACTTAGCGTTAACCCTCCGGTCCAAAGCTCCATCTCCAAAGGCATCCAGCATTCTCGCGGTCTCGCTTTTAAAGTCCTTTTTCAGATCAAAACTCTCCATCTTATCTGACAATGAAATCAGCCATTTGTCCCGGGTCTCAGCTCTGACCTTCGAAGCTTACCATCGTAGAGGAAGGCGAATTCGTTTGCGTAGGAGATCAGTTCTAGCCTATCGGGGAGACATTCAGGCACTGTTACGCAGATGAACGTGAAAGGATCTCCCAGTCCTCCCCTGTAACCATCCACGTTACGCACATGCCTGGTCCAATCTCGCTGGGCTCGAAGAGCGCCCTTGAATTCAAGATGTTGGTCTTTGTGTATGCGAAGAGGGATACCTTCATCGAGTCCGTGGGTCTCGTAGAGGTTAGGATCAATTTCTCGGGAATATTTGAATTCCATGATATAGAGCGTAGACACAGAGCAAGTTGAAATAGAGTATTGAGTAAGTGACAATGAATATGATCTTTACAATGACGATTTACACGCGAGGTCCGGCCTCATATAGAGCAAGTTGCTTGTGCCTGTTGATAATGTATAGACTTTTCTTCTCGCATGGAATGAAGGGGGCTGAGGCGTCGGCCCGAGTTGAAGGGGTAGGGATATATTCTAGTATAGTTACCTACGCAGCTCCTGTCTTAGTGGGCCACTGCATACAAACCTGGCAATACATGATGAGTTGTTGGAGGTCACTATGAACGTGTAGGGCAGGTGGTCTGATGGCCTTGGTGGCCACCATATTGGCTACCTTAGTGGGCAACTTAGTGCATATTGCGGTGGACTGAGCGGTATAATGTAAGGGTTGAATGGGTTAGTACTGATCCCTGGGAACCAGGCGGTAGATCTGTGGGAATAGTTTCAGTTTCAGAGCTTAGATATCCAAATTACTTTTTTTTTGTGCACAATTTACAAAGAATGACTCTGCTCTTTTAAGTATAGTCTTTCTTTGTAAAAAGCTCCTCGATTCGCTTACATAAAATAGCCACAATCCGTGTGGGCGTACTGTATTCGTCTGCTTTCTTGGCTCGGTGCTTCTATTTATTCCTAAACAGGTACACGGACCCAGTTGAATGGAACGCCGCGTGTCATAGATAGTCAGACACTAACGGGGCGTAAGTAGTTAGTGTGAAAGACCCTGGACCCGTACCCAGCGTCGTACCAGTGCCGTACCTGTATAATCCAATCTCATCGTGGTTCCTTTTTCAGGCCATGTACCAGCATGTACACATGAAGAATTTCAGCAGCATCTGCAGGCTAGTTCCATATAGTAGTAGCAGGATAAAAATTGCTTCTTCGTGGGCCCTCTAAGCCATTTCATATCGTGTTATATCATGTGACTACCGCCTGCGAAGTCGTCGTGCCGGAGACATTTTCTTATATCTTCCTAGCCGATACACAGTCTTTTCTCGCTGCACCAGACCCGAATATTATGGCGGCCCTTATAACCGAACTCCTTTCGCGTGCCAGCCCCGCTCTTGTGATCAGTACTTCACTAATAGCCTGGGTTGCCTATCTTGCCGGTTTGGTCATTTACCGACTCTATTTTCATCCTCTGGCTGGTTTTCCGGGGCCTAAACTGGCTGCCGCGACGGGATGGTACGAATTTTACTTTCAATGCTGGCTAGAAGGCAAATATATATTCGAGACCGAAAGGATGGTGAAGAAATATGGTATGGATCGTCACCTCCATACAAGAGGATATTTCTAAATGGAAGTTCTGCTTTCAGGTCCAATTGTCCGAGTGAATCCGGAAGAGCTCTTCATCCATGACCCGGAGTTTTATAATGAACTCTATGTAGCAGAAAGCACACGGCGTACGAATCACTATGATAGTTTTGCCCAGGGTATAGGCTTCGACGGTCAGTGCCCTGCTTCGACTACAACATGGAACTCGCACTAACATACCCTAGGTTGTCACCTATTGACAATAGATCATGACTTACATAGGGCACGGAGGAAACCACTTGAGCCATATTTTTCTAGAAAGGGCGTTTCCCGGTTACAGTCTATGCTTGCTGAAGTCGCTTTACACTTAGAAACACGCCTCAGGGGATATTCTGGTACTGGCAAGGTCGTCAGACTCGACCATGCATTCACGGCTTATACGGGAGACATTATTGGGCGAATGTGCCTGGATACTGACGACCCGGGCGATCGCTTTTTGAGCAGGGAGGATTTTTCTGCTGACTGGTAAGGTTCCCTAATTAGTGAAAACGCTGTGCTACTCTTGATGCTAATGATCAGGTTCTGGGTCATGCAGATGATAATACGCTCTGTCCCGCTCTTCTCCGGCTTTCCCTGGATCATCCGGTAAGCATTACTTACCTACTACATCTACGGACAACGTTTTGGATACTCATGTTATCACTAGGCTTCTCAATCCAATACCCAGCGAGGTACTGCTGTGGTTGTACCCACGAGGTCAAGCATTTGCCACGTTTCAGGAGGTGCGAAGATGTTATATCAAGTTGTGCCATTGCGTTACTAATGTATTCGTAGAAAGCACGGAGTCATATTCATAAGGCCCTAGGGAGTAGATCGATGGACGAGAAGTACATAGAATCACTATTTCATCACGTTGCCAATAGCGATATGCCAGTATCTGAGAAATCTGAGGAGCGGCTAGCGAAAGAAGCCCAACTGCTTCTGGGAGGCGGGACTGTGACAAGTGCTCGCACAATTTCATGCGCAGTTTACTATATCCTAACCAGACCAGATGTTGTGAAGGTGCTCGGAGAGGAGCTGAGACAGCCGATGGCACAATGGCCAACTCGTGTCCCTACCTGGGCAGAGTTAGAAAGGCTACCCTTTCTACAGGCTGTGATCAAAGAGGCTCTGCGGTATGTACTAAGCCACTTGTTCTTCTATTCCTCCTCCTACTGAGAACTAATTCTTCAGCACAGTGTCGACTTTGGCGTCATGACTCGACTGCCTCGCATCTCACCTGACGTACCACTCCAGTATAAGCAGTATACCATTCCGGCTGGTGTAAGAAGTCAATTGTTGACTCTAGCGCCCAAATCTTCGCTAACATGCCGCGTAGGTTCCGGTAGGAATGTCATCTTACTTCATGCATACGGATCCAAACGTCTTCCCGAACCCCGCCGATTTTGTCCCCGAGCGATGGCTTGGAACCATCAACCCCCTGATGAACCGCAATTTCGTCCCGTTTGCGCGGGGTTCTCGAACATGTTTAGGCTCAAAGTGCGTATTCTTTTCTTTTTCTTTCTTGCTTTCCTTCTTCTCTCCTCAGTCACCCACAGCTTCATTCGCGTCTAAGGCATTGACTAACTTGGATCTATCTCTGTGGCGTTAGCCTGGCACTGGCTGAAATCAGTCTCATATTGGCCGTTCTTTTCCGCCCAAACGGCCCTAGGCTGGAACTTTTCGAAACAGATGAGACCGATGTCCGCGTAGCACATGACTTTGGAGTTCCCCTGCCTAAACTAGACACCAAAGGCGTCCGCGCATTTGTTCGCTAAGCTGGGCGCAATGTGAAATGTAGAGGCCCCAATGGATGAAAGCTCTGTCACAGTGAGTGGGATCGAAACGCGCTGGGAGCGGTGAGTGCAGCTAGCGTATGAACCCCGGGCCATAGACCTTAGAAGACAGCTTAGTGTAGTCGCTCGATATTATCTTTTTTTTTCTTCCAAACCCCGCAGAACGGAAGACCCAGGACATCTACCCCAATACTACCCCAAATTACCCATTCCCTGGTTCAACCTGCAGGTGACATGCGGGTCAGTCCCAGAAAAGTTCAAAATCCGCTTCTCGGTAGCTTTTCAATGGGCACCGGTCGCCTACTTGCCGGTGTGTCTAGCTGTTCAGTGCCCGACGCCACACTACATATCGTGTACTGCTAGAATGTATACATACTGTAGTACCCCACTATGTAAGTGTATAAGAATGTACATATCAAGCCTCGGATTGAACGGGCCAAGTGCCGGGTATTATCTGCTTATTCTATGATTAGTGCCAAGCAGCAACCTCTCAATTTACTCGAGTATATCCTTGATGGCTACCGAGCTAACGCCTCTCTCGGGTAGTTAAAGGATTCGCCGTATCTAGTATATGTAAATGAAATCCATCGTCTGCTGAAACACTCCAATTGTGTAGCCGTTTATGGGTTCTGCATGAGCACAGGGCAATGAATGATAATTCTAGATAGGCGGTGTATGACGACTATTACCACATAAACAGCGAATTTTCTGAATGGCATTGATACCTACTCCAACATGTGCCAAGATCTAATTGCACGTTCGTTGCTGGTCAATTTAATGGGACGCCAATCTCAGGATATATGTAGTATGGCTCGTATTAGCGCACGTGGTGTACCAAGATACACAATGCGTGCTAATATTGTTAGCGCAGGACCATCTACTCGAGATCCTGCGACCGTGAGGTTAAACATTATAATGACTACTGTATGTCTTAGCTGGCTACTCAGCCAACATGTTAGAAAGACCAGCTAAAAAAAACTTCTAAGCAATCTGAGTAAGCAGGCTATCCCATGCGAGAGATTCGGGTACAGTCCTGTCTGTATAGTGATCCAAGCGCTCATATACAGGCTTCCTTGGAGCTCTGGCCCACTCTAACCTTAGCATAGTTCGATACTGTGTGAGTATCACATTTCATTACTTTCTTCCGGGCGTTCCTCAGGTCTCCCCTAATGCCTGGTACTACCAAGCTGCAGGCAGTGTACGCGATATGGACCACTATTAGCCCGCTCTGCTTCGTCTATATGAAGTCTGGAGATATTAATGCAGCAAGGGATGCTAGAAGCGGGGCCTGGGTCGGAGCAAGACGTGGGCGTTAATGGTTGGCTGACTTGGGTATATACCTATCTTCCACGAGCCCAAAGATAATGTACGATGTTCGTGTTACGAAACTGAGCGATGATCTCGATCGTTCCCGACCCGAAGAGGTGGAAAATCTATTAATTTTTATCTGTGATTGGTAGCACACAACACAAGTTCTACACGTGTAGGAGTTGTGACGCTATTCAAGAGAAGACTGTCTTTACATTTAGCGTCTGCCCCAACATGTATGTCAGCTCGCGAATCAGAATGGCGAGCGATGTATAAGAAAAAGGTCTACTCCAGCAGAATTATAGTCACGGTAGCTAAAATGTTCCGCGTTGACCAAGAGCCGGGATAACAATGCTGACGTATGTAAGTCCCCGGTCCAGCAACGGAAGAATCCCAGGTCTGCGGCCTAACACCGCCCAGCTGTATGCTGATGCGGCAATTACTTTGAAACCCTCAAAGTACTCGGATCCATTATAACACACTACCATCACGATATAGGCTATAGGTTTGAACCTGAAGCTGACCCTTCAAAAGCTATCTCGGGTAAGGTACGGGGACTATAAAAGTTGTATTGGGAGAAATGCTGTGAGAGCTGATTCTCTTTTGTGATATGAATCTTACGATACATGTTAGACTGAGTAATTCATTGTACATTACATGCGTGCCTACAAGACACCATGTGATGGAAGACAAGAATTGATCTGATAGCACGGCCCTGAAAATGGACGTGAGATGTAGTTCGAAAAAGTATCAAGAAAACGGAATAATTTTCCATTAGCTTGCAAATAATTGTCTGGTACACTCGCCAATGGAGTCATAAAGGTTCTATACCGGAGAAAAGTCACTGGATCAAACTAAATCATGTACTGAGCTCAAATTTCGGAATAATTACAAGCATCATGATACTCGTCTATACATGTACGCTTCGGTGGGTTTCCTGGAGCATGAATCTGCTGGTTGCGGTTACTATTACGGGTTTGAAATGGAGCTCAAGTTTGTTGCACCAATGATTGGCCGGGCTCTGAAACCGCTTATCTACTTCTCATGGATGGTTACATGGTCCTTTACTTACCAGTTCTAAGTTTTACTAACAAGCTTCTAATTGAAGTTGATAACTGCTAACACCCGGAGCATCTCAAAGGCTTAGATTGCCATGGATTAAAGAATCAAACAACCCTCATATCTGTGTCTACGGTACCTTCGATAGGCTACTTAGTTAGGAACTTTTGCTATGACATAAGCTGAAATTGGTAAAACACGCTCTAAACGCGAGGATCTGGTTCAGCTCAGCAGCGTTAGCACTTCCGCCCCAGCAGGCAAATCTTATTATTGCTAGTCAGATTTATGTTCAGCTCTACACTCAGATGTCAACGCCACAGATGCCTTACTAGCAACTGTGGTCGATCATTATATAGGAACACTAGCATTTCGATTATATTCACCTTCGTACTTCCCTTTCCACGTTCGGGTCCGGCGCACACTTACTGCAAAAGAACAGGCATACCATTTTTGGTGTAGTCATGTTTTGCTTGAGCCGGGTTCGAAAGACGCACAGGTACTTTCCAGCGGTCGGACCTTCCTAGGTGATACATGACTGAGAGGGTTCTCTGATGAGGCTGGAACAAACACAATCTGAAGGTCTGATTTTATTCGCCTCAACACAGAGTTCATGAAATCAAGAAAAGGAGAAGATCATCAAAGAAGTTGCAGTAGCGACTCTACTAATTTTCTCGTTCTCTTTGTCGCCACATGCTCAAACGAAGCCACTTGGATGCATAGTCATGTGGGTTGAACGAGACATTGCCTATAGTCTCTAGGACACAATATTGGCCGGCTGTGGTTGACTGGTGTTTGAAGCAGGTAGTTTGATGGAAATCATCACGTTATTAGCCTCGGTACGACCCGCATGAAAAATGTGGACGCGGCTCACAACGGATAATATCATGAACACCACCCTCAAACAGGGTTGTAGTAAAGGATTCCGGTTCATCTATAGTTAGATTATTCGCCGTCACAGATTCCTTCTAGCGCCAAAACCTCACGGACGAACTCCCTTTCTCTGATGAAGTGAATAGACTGAATAGCCCTAATTCTTGATCACAGCTGCAAAAAGGCTACGATACAGTGCCTTCGAGGAATTGTCTTAAGTGTTGAGGCGGTTCGTCTAGGCTTATGAGCGACTCAAAATGGTGGTTTCGAAGTACTTCGGGCTGGCGAGTTAAGTTAGATGAGCGTGGTGTCCAGGCCATCGTTCGTAGAACCTTTCAGCCTCTGATGTCTTATGTAGAACCTTTGCTCGAAAACGCGGAGAGCTGCTTTATCAGGTCGATGATGTTCAGTTACTATTTCGACTGAATAGAGCCAGAAATCTCACAGCGAGGAGACCTGATGAAGGTAAAGTGCTAGAGACCGGGGTCATAGTGAGTGAGAAAAACTTTAGCTGGGTAGTCATAGCTCGGCTTTATTTATATAATAGTTGGGGTTTCCCCTCGGATCTAGTTAGAGGAGCCTAGTCCCTACCTTATACTTCTTCTACCCATCAGCGACCTGCCTGTGGATCCAACTTCACTCTGTATACCAAACAACCCGATATAAAGAGACCAATCTGGTAAAATGGAGGTAGTTCTAATAATTGAAAGGATGCCAGTTATCATTACTAAGCCTTTCTATGCGGACGTAGGTGAAATCTGTCCAGCGAAAGACAACAGAAAGCACTGATGGATGAAGTGCGGTTTAGCATTGCTCAAGCAGCTGCATTGAAATGCAAGTTTGAGACCCGCTATATACTTCAAAGAGAAGCGAGTCTGCGCGAAAGGGCAATGATGATACCGTAATGTATATACCCGAGGACGTCACAGTGGGGATGGATATCATAGACTGAATAGCCCCTATATCGCCTGCGCAAGAGTAGGCTATGAACCCGACTGCTGTTTACAGCGCCCGCCAATACTCCCGTCATCGTATATTATAAACGTAAGAGTTTAGATGAGCGTACCGCTAGGGCAAATTATTAAGCACCTGATATCTACTTGCTAGTCACAACAGCGCATACGGTGTCAGTGTCTGTCAGTTCTAACTCGTATCAGTAAAGCCGATACGATGCACAAGGTGCGCAGCGGCTGAGCATTCACAGGTTTATCATCAAAGTGCTACGCAGTCACCTGGGGAACTGCTCCAAGTAGCATTATTCGGATAACAACAGCGCTGGTGGGTGCCGCGTCACCCCATCGGTAATGGGTTTAGTAGTTCTTGCTCACATCATTTGCTGAGACACTCGAATGGACAGGCAGGGTCACATATTGACTCATCATGAGCAGTAGTATATCTTGTCTCGACCCTCGAAAGACTCGGTTTGGCGAGGGGGGGTTTGCGATCTCCATGCAATAGAAGGGTAATCAATGGATACCAAGTTTTCCTAAACATCCCTAGACACAGCATGGCGTCAAAAAGCTATGGAGAAGGAACTAAATCAGACATGAGTGTTGGGCTTCTGCCGAAGACATTGACGGGCGGTATGCCATCGCTGACTAATAGAAGGCGGCCGAGACCTCTTCTTCAGCTGTGCAATCAATGAGCTCGGTTTGACATAAGAAGCACACATGAGGCTACGACCAGAATGGTACGATAGGCTTGGCTGCAAGGGGTAACTTCTAGAACATCTCGAACAACACGTACATTAGGGCAAATATAAATACTAGAAGATCCAGTTTCATAACCCACTTTTTGAAGGAAGATGGAGAAAAAGGGAGGGAAAAAGAGGGTATAGGAGAGCTTCCATTCTGAGCGTCATGCATACAACTACCCATAGAGTATTCCATGTACAAGGTGAAGCTTTTGATAGGCATGCTTGGGTCTTACCTTGTTTGGAAGGTAGCTAGACGAACAGTTAAGCGTCGCCAGCTCCCGTTCAGAATTTCATTGGCTTGTCCAATTGGGAAGCCTACTGAGTCGTCTATTTAAGACGAGCCCATAAATAAATGGACTGCCGGCAAATGTGCATATTCATTGTCCAAGAAGAGACAGCCGATAATTGCCTGCTGTTATCACCCGAAATTATACTTCTATGCTACGGCTATCGCAGACTAGATTTTTTTTTCTCACAATCACGTCACCGCATCTACCAAGCTAGGGGCAATTTAAGATAGCGATCTCGTACTTAGTCGACAGGATTAGTCTGGGCTAAAGCCGCATGCGGCTCAAGTTGCAAAATCAAAGATTGATACCATCGCTCGGCGAGCATGGAGACCTCGAACCAGATTTTCTCGCGATGTCGACAGGGTGCGATTGCGTGCTCGCCAAGACCCAACTTTTGATTCAAATGCTACGTAAGAAAAACCTATGGCGCCATTGGCTGTCAGAATGAGATCGACAGTGCGACGTGGGTAGCTTTGCATATAAAGTATGCATGTGGAAGGTCGGCGCATCACCTGCTGGTGCTTCTTTATCTACCCCTCGTCTCTCAACCTCTCTCCTTGCCAGTGAGCGTGGGATGCCGTCGTATGGGACCATGGGATCGAGCAGCGACGTGAAGGATCCCGAGCGGGATGTCTCGCACGAGGTCGGCGCGCCCGAGATCGGCTCGCCCGAGAACACGGATGGCGAGACAGTGGGCGCCGTGCAGAAATACGACTACGACGACGCTAGGAAGATTGGGATCACGGGCGCCACGTTCCTGATCTTGAATAAGATGATCGGAACCGGAAGTGAGTCCCCTGCCTATGCCATCGCCTTGCTTGCCCCAAACTTGAATCGTGTCGCGCGCGTATTAACGTCGGAGCCCAGTTTTCTCGACCCCGTCTAGCATTTTCGCCGCTACAGGCTCGGTCGGCGTCAGTCTGTTCCTCTGGGTCATTGGCGGCGTCCTTACCTTTGCCGGTCTTAGTGTGTGGCTCGAATTCGGCCTCGCCATTCCTCGGTCTGGTGGTGAGAAGAACTATCTCGAGCGCGTCTACCGCCACCCTCGGTACCTTGCCTCGTGCGTCCTAGCGGCGCAGATAATCCTGCTCGGGTTTTCGTCCGGCAATGCATTGGCTTTCGGGCAGTACGTCCTAGCCGCATCGGGCAGCAGTGACACTGAGGGCTGGAAGGCTCGTGGTATCGGTGTCGCCGCAACGACATTCTCTATCGCCTTACACTCCATTTTCCCGAAATGGGGGATCCGCCTTTTCAATGTTCTGGGCATCTTCAAAGTGGTCATACTCGTGTTCATCGTGTTCTCGGGTTTTGCCGCTCTCGCCGGCCGTATGCGCGTCCCTCCGCCTAATAACTTCCATAACGCATTCGAGCTCGAAGTGACCGAGGACTATGGCGGCACGGGAGCCTACGGTTACGCAAACGCATTGTTAAGCATCATATACAGTTACAAGGGGTGGGAAAACGCCAACTACGTCGTCGGCGAACTTAGACACCCCCGTAGGACATTGGCTATCGCTGCTCCCCTCGCCGTCGGGGGTGTCACGATTCTCTACGTGCTCGCCAACGTCGCCTACTTCGCTGCCATTCCCAAGAAGGATTTGGCCACCTCCAGCTCGCTTGTGGCAGCCTTGTTCTTCAAGAACGTGTTCGGCGACAGCGCAGGTGCCAAGAGCTTGCCCGTTTTTGTGGCCTTGAGTAATCTCGGCAACGTCCTTGCCGTGAGCTTCGCCCACGCCCGATTAAACCAAGAGTTTGGAAAGGAAGCTCTGCTACCGTTCAGCAGATTCTGGGCCTCTATCAAGCCGTTTGGCGCTCCCGCTCCTGCAGTAAGTAACCATGAGACCCTAGGTCGGAATGATGTGTTGTGTTGACCAATAACAGCTGTTCCTCCACTGGGCCGTAACAGTCATTGTGCTCCTTGCCCCTCCTAAAGGTGCGGCATATAATTTCATCGTCAACTTGTACACGTACCCGGGATCCTGGATCAACGGCTTCGTCTGCGCTGGTTTGATTTATCTACAGTTGAAAAAATCCGAGAACTGGACGTCGCCGTGGCACACGTATCTACCAATAACTGTGCTCTACCTATTAGCCAACATCTTCTTGGCTGTTACACCTTTCATCCCCCCGAACGGGAACTGGAACGCCGAGGGATACCCGTACTACGTCTTTCCCGTTGTCGGAGTGGGCGTGCTGCTTCTTGGTGCCTTCTACTGGCTCTGCTGGACTAAGATCTGGCCAGCTATCGGTGGCTACAAGATCGTCGCGACACGTATCATTGATGACCAGGGAGTGGAGGCGATCCGGTACCGCAAAGTCAAAAATCAGTAATACCACTTATTATAATTCAGGATATATTCCTCACCTGAAGGGATTGATAGTTTTTCGGAACGTGAGCGATTGCTTCAGCCTCAGGCTGTCTTTCCGTCCGAGAATATAATGACCCTCGTCGGAAAACCGTTACAAGATATGCTGTCACTCTGCCCTGCCTTCGTGAGACCCTAATCTCATTCTACGCACATTTCATTAGCTGTTTACTATATCCAACTCCAAAGTGATAATACCGGTGCTACTTTCACTTGCGAATCATTAAACCCAACACAAAGATTAGGAATATGTGATACTGGATGGTTTCAGGCTCAATATTGTATCTCTGGCTTTGTGTGGGGGCTTGATAACTAGTAGCTAGTACGTTAGAAGGTTTGCGGCTTGTCCTATTGATACCTATTGATACGCACCACATAGTTGTGGGAGAAGCAATAGCACACCGCAGCCGAGGAGGTTCGATTTGCCACACTCCATTGGCCGAAGAACTAGGTCTGTATACTACTCAGTAAAATCCATGCCGCCACCGCCGCCGATCGCGCTATTACTCTATCCCCATCGGCATTGATGTCTCACGGTAGGTAGGCGAAATCTCCACGTCATCCGCCACGCCGTCCGCCATGCCGTCGTCACATTCCGGGTGGATCGAGCGAATCGCCAGATCTTCTACCGTTGGCATACATCGTTCTCTTATCCGAAGCGCAAGACTCTGTGCTTGCGGCAACTCAATGACACCGGAGTCTGTGTCTTCGGGAGACGGCCTCCCTACACTCGGTGTCCATTATGAGTACGGACAGAGCGTGTCCACTTCAAAAGTTTGCAAAAGTCGAAGGGCCTGGACAATCAGCTTGCAAGGTGGCGCATTCGACTTGATTGGTTCGCTTATGCGCTGGCCGTCCACGACATACTCATCGACCTGATGAAGTTAGGAGGGCGCTGTATAAGTCTGAAATCGGCGACTTCCAAACCACCAAGCACTCGAGCATGTTGCGTAATAGCTTATAATTAGCGGCGCTGGACCAAGTCGCCGTGTTGTTGGTATTTCACCTTTCCCGCACCTAAGGTCAATTCTGTGCATACTACCACTTCAATGCATAGATACTTCATATATAATATATTTAGCAATCAGATTGGGTAGATCATACCTACCTACCTAGGTACTATACATATGCTCACATACAGTAGGAGGGCAGGTACTCCCGATCGCCAAGGTCGTTGTCTCCCACGTGGAGGGTTCCCGATGCGGTCGGCTGCATGGTGGCTCGACCAGTCGCCCAAATGCCCACGATCTACCCAGTACATGTAGGTAGGCCGTTTCCCTCCAAAATTAGGAAACTTATACAGTAGTATTCCGGTGGGTAAGTGCCTAGGATGATTAGATGCTTGCTTCAAAGTTTGGTATGTGGACTATAGTAAGTTAGGTATGTAGGTACTTAGGTAGTAAGTATAAGGTAAGGTGTCGGACCTGCTTGTGCTAGGTTTGTGTGTTGTTGTACTTTCCCCTCCAATCAAACATCGGTGTACATGTACCACCCACCATGATTAGCACCAACAACCAACAATATGATCACAGTGCAGCTGCGCATTGTTTGGCAGAGAGCGATACCTTTCATTCTCTGTAGTACTTTTTCCTAAATTGTTTATACCCAGGTTGCCCACTTGCTTACGGCCTATGGGTCCTGTGTCACAATTCTGCGGCTGCCCTGATATTCCTAGAGAGCAACTTGCCCACCTGTCTGCGCCTCCTAACAACCGCTGATGAGCAATTTGTATTCTGTCTTCACTCGACTAAGCGCGCGTATAGTAAGGGCAATTTTCCATGTATGTGGGCGGATGTGGGCACAGATTCTACTCAACCCATGGAACACTTATATGTAAATAGATATCTGTAGGTACTTACTACATATATAGAAGCATGACAGATACCTACCTCCTACTAGTCGGAGGTATCACCAGCCTTAATGTTAGGTTTGATTTTTTAGGTAAGTAAATGCATATACATACCTACATATATATATATATAGGTATATGCAAGGGAAGGCAGGCCTGACCCATACTACTGCGGTACCTACTACCTACTACCTACTAGTAGGTTCAATCAAATGTTTGCCTGTTTCATTCACCTACTTACATGTGCTACCTCTCATCACCTGCCGCCTCTACCAACACACCCAAGTGCGCTTCTTACTGCAACAGACTTAAGTATGTACCTATCTTCTTAGCTACGTATGTACGTATGCAAAGAGCCACTTGTCCAGACGTCCAGGGTTACCTCCTCGAAATAGCCCCTCGAGTCTCTTCATTTACCAGGAAACCTTCCTTGGCAGGCCCCGAATCCTGCAGGTGTTTGCGTGAACGTTACCAAGAAATGTAACCCGTGCCCCTGTCCTCCCTGTCCCCCCTGTCCTACCTGCACAACCCTCACCAGGGACTCTACAGAGGTCGAATCTGTACCTATCTAGGTAGGTAGGTAGGTGAGGTAGGTAGACGTCGTCCGCCAAAGTGCCAGCGTGCCGCGACTCGGCTCTTTCAACCCTTGGGCCTCCAAACGCCGCCGCCTTTTCCCCCGCCCCGCCGCGTCGGCTCGTCCAGCAGCCTCCGTATCTCAGCTGGGTATCCCTATACTTCAGTTTCGTCCAATCGCCCTGTGTATAGGTCAATTAGCTTGTCTCTATCTCCCTCTTGGGCTGTGTGATCGTCTGCCACTAACTCATGCTAGATATTCGAACATCATCTTGTAGTATCGACAAGCTGTCCATCTATCTCTGTGCTGCGCGGGGCTAGGTGTTGGGTGGACGCTTCATCGCATTCTTAATACCAAAGTCTCTTAGGTGCGCACGTCGGTCAGTCGGAAACTTCCAGCTCGATTCTTACTCAGATTAAAGTTAGAGAGCTGGATCTCGTTTGAGGCATACCTACATATTCATCTATCGGCGGTGGTGTCGGCTTGACGCTATCCTGCATGGCGCGATATGACACCTCGGCGGTCTCTTGATGTCCAGCTCAATGCTGCCCTCCTTGACTTTGCTCCAAAGTACATGAAGGACCAACTACAGCAACTGGCGCGAGAATGTGACCAGCGCCTCGAGCGTGAGTTGCTTCCGCAGCTCCACGGTATTCTGCGTCAAATCGACCAGCAGCGAGACGCCTTTGAAGAGCGCAAGCGGGGGGCCGCACATGATTTGCGCCACCAACTTGACCTGCTTGGTCTCAATGCTGCCGCTGTCGAAGATGCCATAGGCCAACTCCACGCCGTCACTCCCCGATGGCTCGCTCTCTTTCCAAGCGCATCGTCCTTGGCACTGCCTGTTGCCGTCTCTTCCCCTCCCTCTGCCCCTGCTCTTGCTCCTCTTTCTACACCTAGCACAGCCATCTCTTCAGACGGTATTTTGGGCGACACACCCAACTTAGACACGGGGACCCATGCTCCCGCTTCACCTGTCTCGACTCCGGCGACGTCAAATCATAGTGCGCAGGGATCAACCCCCCAATCTAAACCCTCAGAATCTCCAATGAAGTCACAGAGCTTTTCCCATCAAGTACAGTTTCCAACCAATACCGAAAACTCTTCAATTCCTTGCAGTTCCAAGCGAACTGAAGCTGATCACCCGGCCGAGGACGATGTCGCGTATAAGCGGCAAAGGACCACTCATGAGCAGGTATGTACCGCTATCAATCAGCCTAGTGTCAAATTCATACAGCTGACGAGTGTTGGAGATATCTTCCGGAGTCGTACAGAAAGACGAGATAAAAGAACGAGTCGCGTTCCCTAATCTCATAACAGGCGGTACAAAATCTCCTTTTTCTCCTCATATGAAACTCTTCTAAGCCCCTTTGCTGATATTTCCTGAACCGCTTGTATCCCTCTCGCGTAGATAACTGACCGGTTGTTCGGACAGAATGCATTTTTCGCCATGCAAATAAAAAAGGATTCTTCGTTATTCGCTGTGTTTATTGCGAGCCAGGCATTTTCACAGAGCCTCCTCTGAAATATAATAGGGCGCTGAAGCATTTTCAACTGCACACACCCGAGGAAGATCTGACAAATGAATCTATATTCGAAAGATATGCGTTACAGGGTACGAGTTTCCCGAAACGAATTGTGTTCCTCGTCTGACGTTCAGCAGTGGATGGCGACGAGCTGGCCAGCAAATACTGGATTAGGGAGCACCTTGGCGTGGAACCGCACACATGTAAGTTATAGTTGAATACGTTCCCAGTGCCTCTAGGTACACTATGGCATAGCTACTAACCTTTATCAGTCATTCCCGCGGGTTTCGCTCGACGGACTTCCCAGGCGCGTCGTACAGAGGATACGATAGGCAGATGCGAGGAGACAGGCGGTGGTTTTACTTGCTCTCCCAAATTGCGGGACTCGGCTCACAGTCATCAGTCAGAGCACGTGGGAGAGCCTGGAAAACCTCGACGTTCATTGAGAAATACACCACGGCATGATTATGCAGAATTGATTGCTCCCTGGACCATACCCGAGCTTGATGTTGATGTAGGTCTCATGAACGGAAATATAGTGATGGAGCTGACACCGGCGTTAGACAACATCCAAGGAGGTCAAAGTGACTCGACCTACCGCGGCGTCTACAAAGCGTAGGGTGACGAAGCCCGGAATTAAGTCGACTATTGGAGCGACAGACTCGAAAAAGTATGACAATCGTCTCCATCCTTTAAGCTCATTGCACTCATCAATTCTAGGCCTTTCGGCTATTTGTCCGAACCGTGGCCGAGGCGGTCCGCTCCTCGATAAAAGAAGTGAGGAAAGGCGGTGTGTCAATGATGTACGATAGCTGCTAGTAGTAGGACTCTGAACTGGAGGAACTTTTATCCCGAGAGACTATCTAATAGGCAAATTTCTTAATAAAAACGGCACAGATAGAAGGCTGGTAGATGACGGAACAGCGATGATTTGCACAGTCAACAATAAGTACTGCACTCTATTTTACAATTGCTAATGAAGTTCAAGGGGAGACAACACCCCTCAGAGTCAGGGTTATGACCTTGCACGATGTTTAGTCCAAAATATGAGCCGTGAGATGTCATGTACGAAACTCTCAACACACAACCATGATATATATGCAAACCAATGCTAGCGTTTTCTTCGGGGTTTACACATACGTGGATTTTCACTTGGACTATGGAATTCTTCTCTATCAATACCTTGTCCATCTTCAATAGAGTTGGAACACCTGACCCCGGGCCATCTAGCGCACTGCTCCGTTGCCTTTAACCTTGTGTGATCATGATACTCCCTCCCTCTTATTAATGTCGGTGTATCGCCGCATCATAACTTCGCTCGCCCCGACTGAAGACTGTCAAACTCTTTCGACGTGAAAGGCACGTATTCGTCACCTCTTCCATTATCCGAGATCCAGAATAGTAAGTCGCCATTCATTTGTGTCGGGTCGATTCCAGCCTTCTTCAATGGCACCTTATCCTGCTTGTTGTTGTGTGTCGCAGATCGGGCCATGAGTTGACGTAGAAATATAGGTACGGCGTATCTAGGCAGATGGGACCGGGCGTGTCTAGAGGGGTGTCAGTTGATTTGCACATCAGCTAGTAACAGAGAGCATGGTGATGATATCTCCGGCGACGAATAGGCAAAACACAGAAGAGCAAACACTCACTTTAACAGCTCCTTATAATCGAAATTCGAAACCTCGGAGTTAATGTAGATGGCTGCCATACCGGCCTTGCCGTCGTGGCCCGGCAGCGATATACCGTACACGGTGGCCTCGCTCACGCCTGGGTACCGACCCAGGACTTCGGATACTTCAGCGGTACTCACATTCTCACCCTTCCAACGGAAGGTATCGCCTAGTCTATCAAGGAAAAACCAGCGGCCATCGGCGTCACGTCGCAAGGCATCGCCTGTGCGGTAGTAGCAGTCACCCTTACGGAAGACATCGTACACGTACTTCTTGGCCGTTGCCTCCTCGTTCTTGAAGTATCCCGGAAACGGCGGGGTTATCGTCGGCGGCTGTCTGACGAGGATCTCCCCGCCCACCTCGTAGGGCACGCGCGTCGCGAACCCCGTCTTCTTGTCTCGCACAATGTCCCCCGTCTCCGCATCTATGGCTACAGGCACCAGGACGCTGTGGAATCGCCATCGGCTGATCAGTCCGTGATGCCCTACGCTGTGCGCCCGAAAGTCCCCGCGTGCCGGGTTATCGAGTGGCAATATGCCCTCCGTCGAGTTGAAGAACTCGTGGATCGTCTCGATCCCGAATCGCTCGCGGAACGGCACCCACACGTCCGGCCGCAGCCCGTTGCCGTAGATGCCGCGCACCGAATGCGCCTTGTCGAGAGGCGAGGGAGGGGCGGCGAGGAGATATCGCAGCGTCTCGCCCACGTAGACGAACCAGGTCGCCCGCGAGGCGCGCACGTCGTCCCAGAAGCGAGAGGTGCTGAATTTCGGCGCCAGGCAGAGGGTCTGTCCCGTCACGAGCTGGGTCATCCCGCTTATGCCTCCCGTGCCGTGGTATAAGGGCATACAATCGTAGTACCGCTCAGGACGCCCCAGCGCCGCGTTCTCGCCCGTGGGCGTCACGTAGGCGGACCCGCACTCCCGGCTCGCGCCATGCATGAAACCCGCTGCGGCAGGCACAATGCATGCCTTCGGCAGCCCCGTCGTGCCGCTTGTGTAGAAGAGGCCGAAGGCCGAGCTTGGCGTGACGACCGCGCGCAGCTCGTCCGGGGGTCGCGTGGTGGGCAAGGCCTCGATCTCGGCGTGCACCGAGGACAGCCTCACGATGCGGACTCCCGAAGCCGACAAATCCCCCTCTACGGCGTCGAGACGCTCCAATAACTCGTCTGGCCCGTCGGCGAAGACGAGCTTAGACCCCGCGATGCCCAGGCAGTGTAGGAGGGCCTGCTGGGTGAGGTTGTGGTTTATCAGCGCCGGCGCGGCTCCGATCGCCCACAGCCCCATCCACGCCAGGACGAAGTCCGGGCTGTTGATCATGAAGAAGGACACGAGGTCGTTCGGCTCTACGCCCTGCGACCGGAAGAAGTGGGCGTATTGGTTCGCGCGTAAGTACGCGGCGTTCCACGTGTACGAGCCACCGCGCCACCAGATGCATTCTTCACTCGGCTGGGCTTGCGCGTGCTTCTCGAAGAAGTAGTATGGCGAAATGCGATGTTCTTGCACTGTGCCTTGTTAGTGTTGCATGCGGATATCGTTTGTAGATTGGCGCGAGTGGGAACGATGAGTGAGTGCGCAGGCTCATTCATTCATTCATACGTACCGGCCTTCTGGAACAGCTTGGCCCCTTTACGCTTGGCTCGCAGCATTTTCAGGTCCTGCCTTACGTGGTACTTGCCGTCGAGGTATGTAAGGCCTGCGGCGGTGGCCGCGACACCAGCTGCTATTCATCATAATTGTTGGTAAGCTTGCGCCACGCATTCTGTCGTGTAATGAACGTGATGAGAATTGAGGGTTGGATGCTTTTGCCTTGGTCGTGAACTGGTGGGATTGGATAAAGTCGCGCCTTTCTTTTCTGAGAGACGTACTGAGAGACGTACTGAGAGACGTACCAATTGTCGCCATAGCTTCTTCCTACCGCCCTCTCCGTAGATAGACTAGGGCGATGCCGTAGCGCCTTTTTTGAACGCGGACTCCAGGCACGATATTGTTGAAGTTGCAACAATCAGAATTATCTGCGACGGGGTCAGTATTTACTATGTTAGGCGAATCGTTTGAACCTTGGCTCTTACAGATTTGCCTATTCTCTACAATCCCGACCGTTTCTTCCATCCATAGGCGAATCGGGCGAAGCGGCGTGTTTTGAACCTCTAATAAAGCTTAGCTTTGCTTGGAATAAATAGCCGAGCTATATGCTCGGCTCATCATTCTCATTGGACCACTCGCGGCTTATTGTGTCGGGGTTGGAGCACGGCAGTTTCTGGGGGAAGCCAAGTCGGACAAAGAGAACAGGGGTTGAAGCTGGAATGGGCTACTTCAGTGCTTCAACAGACGGTAGCATAGACGATATCCATTATTTGTTAGCCGGGGATGAGCTCTCATGTGTCTGTGACGATTCATGACCTCGAATAGCGATCGGATTCTAACAGACATGACAGTAGAGTCCTCACTAGGTACATGCGCTTCGCAATTCGCGATATTTTAAGCATTGTGGTACAGGCAGCTCTATCTATAGGTATGCTGATATTGTGAGTCCCATATTAAGCGAAGCTCCAAGCTAACCCACTCTATTCGTCATCGGCAATCTCAGCGCCTTCGGGTGCAACAAAGGGTGAGTCCTGGGCCTTGACGGCCTGTGCCACGTACCTGTCTAAGTCAGTATTACTTTTTAAATCATTTCAAGGGAGCAATGATTGTAATGACAACTATTTGCTTCCTTCTTCCTGTACGAAAATGGAGGGCTGCGACTTTTAATACGCTCCAGAGTACGGGACAATATGACATGGTAGCTCAGCACCTAGGTTGAGAAGGTAGGCACTCACTTTGTATGGCTACCCCTTGCTGCTATGTCACCTTTGCTGTTTCGAAATGTCACAGATGTATATGCCAAGGTCTTCCCAACTGTAAACACATTAGTTTCTCTATCGACCGACCCGCGGGAATCAAGTTTGTTTTACTCTTATCACAGACGGCGGTGGCTGTGATCTTGTCGCCGACTTTACCGCCGCCGCTCAAGTAGGTGACTGTAGACCATGTCAGTTTCCGAGTCTAAGTAGAGAGGGGACTAATCTGCTCTCTTCTCATAGAGACACAGCGGGATGATGAGGGATAATGACTTACCATTAAGATCTGTTGACACGCCAGTGCCGTAGAGTCCTGTTGATGCCACGGCGAGCGAACCACCAAGATCGACCATGCTAGCAATAGTGCCTCCATGTAGTATCTTCAGTCGGTTCTATGCTTCGCACATGAGCGAATGCTTCTCTTTTTGTTCGTATTGGAGCCCTACTGTATGATCTATGTTGATATCCAGCTCAAAGTCGACCTTGCCGTGGACGGCGTTTGTGATTCGTAATTGCTACGGTCCGTTCAATTAGAAGTTTATGAAGATTATAAGTTATTACTGGCATTCGGAAGAGAACTCACATTAGCCCCCAATAACCTAGAGGCAGCAACGTGAGCCAAGTGTTGTGCGTACATGACGAGACGGAGATGATGGCTTGTGGCTCACTAACCTCGGTTCTAGCCCGGATTCTGCCATGAATGACTTCAAGACCTGCACTTGTTAGGCTCCGATATGGATATGCATGAAACAGCTAGAATGGGCAGAACATACAGATCGGACAAATCTGAGTGGAGGAAGCTTTGGGGCCATGTTGAAGTAAAAATGATTCTGAGTACTTTTTGTGTCGTATAGTTTAAGCTGCGGTGATATCTATTACATGTACATGTTTCTACCTGTCTCTCTACGGCCGCCTATTTTCAGTGTTAATGGGTGTGTTAGTTACCTGGGATGAACGTATGTACGCTAATAAGGCCCTGTCTGCTGTAAGAAGTAGGCAAGGTAGGAAAGATAGTGGATGGCCCGTGCGCTCCAGAGCCTGCTGCTGGACAAACAAAAGGAAAAGCGGGCCCGGTAGACCCTTCTCTGAGCTCCCATTTTCTCATTAACCGCCCAAAGGAGGGACGCTTTCCTCTGGATCTGCGCATCTCACGACGGCGGGATCCCGCCTAGGTATCCCTTCAACAGCCGTTGCGCATCTGCGTCGCTTGCACTTCCGCAGTATATATACTATATATACTATATATATATATATATATATACTAGTATATCCCGTATATCCCGTATATCCCGTATATCCCGTATATGGGACGTGCGGCTACTGACTAGAAATGGCACCCTTGTCAACAACATCCGCCGAAGACTCGTACACGAGGTTGCACATCACGCCCTTCGACTCGTCCCTCCAGAGCGTAGTGATTCCCGCCTCGATCCTACCCCGCGCACGCAACATCTCTTACCACACCATCGAGACGTTTCCTGAAAAACGCTTTGGATTTGTCGATTTGCCCACTATGGATGCCGATAAGCTCAAGAAGAAACTCAACGGCGCTGTCCTCAAGGGGTCCAAGATGCGTGTCGAGACGGCCCTCCCTGAGCCGGTATCTGGGCTGATGGCCGACACTGACGCGGCTGAGACGAAGGAGGAGAAGAAGAAAGCGAAGAAAGCGAAGAAACGGAAACACGAAACCGACGTGATAGAAGGCGTCCAGCTTGAGGGTCGCAAAGTCAAGCGAGGGTGGACTACCACCGAGCAGGAAATGATCGAAAAGAAACGCAATAAGGCGAGAAAGGAAAAGAAGGACAAGGCTCCACCAAAGGATGAGAAGAAGGAGAAGAAGGCCTCTAAAAAGAAGAAGCAGACCGTCAAATCGAAGTACACTGATGAGCCCGAATGCCTATTCAAGACCAAACTCCCTGGCCACGTCACACCAATAGAAGCCAAGGAACCCGAGGAGGAGGAGGGGGGGGCTTCTTCTCACAAAAAGAAACGGAAGCGGAAGAGTGATCGCGAAGTCATAGTGCACGAGTTTGAGAAAACCACCAAGTACCCAACATTCCTCAAATCCAGTTCGGCCGGGGCTAGCGCCGAGGCCACGACATTTAAAGATGGTGTCGGTTGGGTGGATAGTACTGGCAAGGTGATTGAACCGGTCAAGTCGAGAAGACGCCCCGAGGGTATACCAGCTCCAAACCCTCCAAAGCCTAAGAAAACTATACGTGAGCCTCAAGAAGAAAAGGGGAAGGAGGTTGGCGACGAGGACAAGGATGATGAGACCAGCAGTGGTGGAACATCGTCGTCCGATGAAGTTGATGATACCTCCAGTTGCGATTCTGAGTCTGACGTCTCGGCCAAAGAGGCTGAAGCGACGACTCCGCCCAAGCAACTCGAGGTCAAGGCCCTCATCGCGAGCAGCCCCTTGACCGTGGCCAAGTCCGAATCCGCAAGGCCCAAATCCTCGGGTTCTATCACCAGTCTCTCTATCAAGATACCACCAACGACACCCACTGCTAAGAAGATTCACCCTCTCGAAGCCTTGTACAAGCGGCCGCAGGGAGGCAATGGTGGGCCTAATGGCGACTCAGAAGCTCAGCCTTTCAGCTTCTTCGGCAACGATGATGACGTGGAAGAAGACGGGGATTCCATGGCTCCGGCCAGTCAGGCCCCCATGACTCCGTTCACCAAACAGGAGTTTGAGTTTCGGAATATTCGCAGTGCCGCGCCGACGCCTGACACGGCGCATCCCAGCCGGTCCTTTAACTTTTGGGCCTCCCAAGGCTCTGCAGATAACGCTGAGTCTGGTGAGGCTGTTGCCAAGGGCCTCGGTGATGTAGAAGAGGAACAGGAGGAAGAAGATGAGGACGTAGATATGGAGGACGCTGTGGCCGCAGGTGGACATCCGAGACAGACACCGGCAAGCGATTTTCAGAAGCAGTTCTGGGAGAGCAGAGGAGATCTTAACCGGGCGTGGAGAAAAAGGAGGAAGTCGGCGGCCAAAGAGAAACGATATCGAGAAAATCGAGCAAGAGCAGAGCGGGCAATATAACTAATCATTGGGCTACTGGTACATTTTCAGGTTTAAGATATGACAATAATGATATCCCTACCTTAAGTTATTACTTTACCATTGCTGATATTCAGCTCTGTTTATCCTTACTACTAACGGCTAGGTGACATACCCAGTAGCCGTAGGTCGCATGCCCATAACCATCTATTCACGGAAATCTACGCGGTGGCCGCGAAGGCATGCACTGCCGAAGGTTGGTTGCAACGTCACACATTACGAGAATGCGCCAAAAGCGGCAGGTATGTGGTCACATAGAGGATTGTTTAGATTTCTAAGGAGTGACTGATAGAGAAGTCGAAATACAGTCCGTCGATTCTCGAACCCGGATATTTGCAACCTTTGCCCATCCCCATGCTCTTAGCCTCCCTAAACCCCATGCTCTCTCTATCTAGAACTTTGCTCCATGGTGAATGACGAGGGACTGATGTAGTGGGAATCTACGTGTTGTGGTTGTAAACGTGGATGAGTTGATGCAATAGAAACACCGGTCAAAACAGGAGATTCAGGATGATCCCTTTTCTTGTGATTTTCAATTTATAGGGGCTAGCGGCTTGAGGGTCTCAATCGCTTATTTTCCGCAGGAGCAGCCAGAGCCGCATTGGCCTAGTCACAGATACCCGTTAGCAGCGGAAACCCAAGGTTTTTATTATACGAGTCGATTGTTCAGGTCGCAATTGGGCTCTTTGTCTGCTTTCTCGCGATGCTACGACACTACGTCGAAGGTTGGGAGCATTAAAGGCCGGTAATGTCGATGGCGGGGTAATAAGGACCATATAATCCAAATATAGAAGAGAGGGAGGGGTTCAGGAGCGGGGATGAGCCAAAGGAGGGGATGAGGGGATGTTGCTATGGGATATTTGATTTTACTTACAACCGTCCCCGCCAGAGCAAGTGCAGTCACCCTTCATTTTGGCTGATTGTTGGTATTTGTCTGTAGGACAGTTGAATGAGAAAATCGTAGGGCGTGTGGTAGGACTGTATGTGTGTGTAGCTGGTAGGATGGATGGAGAGGAGACAAGTCCAAGAAGTTCAGTTAAAGGGTCCTTTTATAGCCAAGTCGAGAGTTGAGGACCCCCGGCCAGGGCCCCAACATGTGCCACCCACCAGACCAGTCCACGGCAAAGCGCCAGGCCAATGAACGGGGAGAAGCAGCCAGCTAGCGCTGCCGCTACGGGTGCCGAGTGCGTGGTTTGTGCGCGGTTCTTCTGCTTCTTCTGTGCATCTGCGCCCTTTCTGCGTGGACTTGCCTGTCATTGTCACTGTCAGCTACCTACCTACGTATAGGTAGAGCGAGCTAGGGTAGCTGCTAGAGACCTAGCAAGTGACCACTTAGAGAGAAGCACCGACGCAGGCTAGCAGCACCGCCGCCGCCGCTGCCTCCTCCTTCCCAGCTGTGTGCATCACTGACGGCAACAACGACTGTTGCTACTTGCCTCCCGTGATCCCTTTGAAACCGCAACCACCACACACGCCTATTGGCGCTATGGGGTTAGTGTTACGGAGGTACAAGTATACTCGTACGTACCTAGCTCGCCAGCTCGCCTACATACCTAGGTAGGTAGGGGAGGCAAGAAGAGGTGGGGGAGGCGAAGCTAGGCAGTAAGCGGGAAAGCTCGCTGGCTTCTCTGGTCGTCTCCCCGGTCGTAGTATGCAGTGGAACATGCACATAATACATGCAGCAGGCACAAGTCACGCAAAGAACGTGACATCAAGTCGGCCGGACTCTGATCTCATTCGCCGCCCGGCCTGCGCGGAAGTGGATTGATCGTCGGCCATCCTTCCTTCCGTACGCCGCTGTCTGCTCAGTGCGGGCTGGGTTCGGTTGGGTAGAGCTGCACTACACTCGCGGCGTATGACGATGATGCTGATGACCAGCCAACCAGCGAGCCAGCCAACCACCCAACCACCCAACCAACCAACAACAAACCCGACAGTCATACCTACTCGTAATCCCAAGACGTGAGAGGGGTGCTCCCAAATGCTCGCCTGACTCTCTACCGGGTTTGCAGACGTCTGCCTGTCGGTTTCAAGTGGTGGGTTCTAACATCTCGGGGCGAGGTTCCAGCCAACACTCCACGTGGCTATCCTCTCCCTTGGCTCGCCTTCGTGGAACGTTAGACAAGAGGCGATGCCATCCGATAAAGCTTCTGGCTCGTCTGGTGCGCCCCCTCTGTGAAACGTCTGTAAAGTCGTACAGCAGCGCCATACTCCGTACTCGCAAATCCATATTGCATAGCAGCCCAAAACATGCATACACAACCAGAAGGAGGGGAGACCGCATCTATGATGAGAGAGGCGATGGCAACGCCACCGTAGCCGATCAGAGCGTATCCTTCTTGTTGTGTCCCTTACGGTGCTGTATGCATCGAACGTCTGAGCAAGGCGCAGAGGGTCGTGGGGGCGCTCTGGGATAACCCGGTTTCCTGTCTTTGTTGGCTATTCGGACCCCTGAGAATGCAGACGCGAAATGCAATCATCGTATAATTAGCCCCAATAGACGACGAGGTATAGAGATAGGACACCTAAAGCCGCCACGGCCAGTCGACCAGATGACCAATTGATAAGAAATCTCGACTAGACTAGTGCTGAGCCTCTCGTTACGCCACTGCGAAAGCCACCAAGACAGGTGCGTGTGGCATTCGGAAATTCCACGAACCCGAGACCAACGAGAGCTTCGATTCGAGCACTATGTAGAAGATATTGAGGTGTTGCAGGTCTCCCTAGAGGCGGTCCAAATAGGTTGGGCGCACACGCCGGATATATTTATACACATAGATGTTGTACGACCGCTCATCAATGCCCTCAAGGTTGCCTACAGGGTACTCATATGGCGCGAGCGATTAGCTTGGAATGGCGAACAATATCGCCATCATTAATCACTATCTGCACTGATAAGCCTTGACCACTAACATAGTCTTAGTTCTTCGGCGCGGTGTGAGAGATTTTAACAGTCACACCTATCATATCTGACAGAGACCCTGCCACCCCCCTTCTCACCAAGACCCATAGTCCCTCGATGCTTGACTCTTGTACTATAACGAGCAGTTAGTTGCCGTCGAGAAAAAAAGGAGGGACATAGTAGCCCGATTACAGAGACTTCTTGAGAATTGAAGTTCAGACTTTGTTTCTCTGCTTTCCTCAGTTCAAGACTTGGTTCCCCTATTGAAGTGATCCCCATGGGGATAGTCCCATTCTTTAGGGGATCGGTGGTCAGGAGATAGATTACTCCACACTTCCTGAACCCTTCATCCTCTTTACATTTTCTCATTAATGATGGGGAACTCGGTGATCAACATGAAATAAAACGTTGTATTCATAAAGATTCGTAAAAAGATTGCCTGCCTGCCTCTATTTTTCTGAGGTTGACTGCCTATGACCCCTTTTATACTACCCTTGCCAGCCAAAGCCTATTTCTCCTAGCTGACTAAGTTACACTTAGATCACCTATACCACTTCACTATGGGAATATTGTGACTTTGTTACCTCAACTACCACAACGCCTATTCAACGGGCGCGAATTCTCGCCATCCACATTTTAATTGTGAGGTCGACATGCGCCCGTTGGGTCGCCCTTGTAGCAGCATATGACCATTCTTCATTCATTATCCGCTCGGTATAGTACAGCTTCTCTTAGACCGGCGTCTTGTGGCTTCGTTTGGCTATTTCCGCAGTCCAGGCATGCTTGAAACAACTCCTCGACGGTTTCGCCTTTTTGGACTTAAACAAGTGTTATAAGTTCACCGAGTTTTGCGACTCTATTCACACGTTGAGAACAACTGCAGTATCATGTTTTGCACATTGGATAGTATTCTTTGTGACGAGTTCTCTCTGAGTACATGCAAAGGCTTCGCATTCGCGGATATGAAGAGATACGACGTCTAGAGATATTTGCAGCTGTATGAGCCATGATAGTTGCATCATCGGCAGAGAGCGCAGGGCCTCGCCTTAGAATAGTTTGATATGTCTTTCCAACTCCATCAGGCTAGTCAAGCATGGGGATATATTAAGTTTTAGTAACTAAAAGTTAAAGACTTTCGTCTGCCGGCTGAGCGAGAACCTGATGGGTGCAGGTCCAAGGAGCTGCTAATATTTTACTGAGAAATTGACCCAATCCAAATCCACAAACTTAGGGAATCACAATCCCACTCCTAGATATCAGTCTAAAACAATTGCATCGGTAGAATCGGAGATGTGGAGTGTTGCTCTACCTGTTAAATAATTTCTCATCGTCACGTTCTCAAACGAAGACTGCTAATGCCTAAATACGTGTGATGCGGTTTGAGACCCGTCAATCCTATAAAGATACCTAGGTGTATAGAGTGTATTATTATAGTGTCGATATGACCAGTTCAGAGACTACTCACTAAGGATATATCATAGAATTACAAGAAGAGATAGTAATCGTAATATAAAGCGTAGAGATATAGTATTCCTAGATATAGAGCACGTAAGCACCGTTCAAAGGGGCTACGTCATTGCTCGTCATGTAACATTTGGTGACCTTGTGCGACTTCACTAAGAGAACCCCATTGCATATACTATTACTTGGATCTTCAGCATCAATAATCGACCGTTTTTAAACAGTTGATTTGAAGTGGGTTGGTAAAAGTCACGGCCATATTACTTAGTCAGCCAACATGGTGGCTTGGCCAGCTAGGGGAAGAAGAAAAAATAAATAAGTTGACGAGCTTGCTACTAAAATTTACTAACATTTTCCTCTGTGGTTATAGGCATTTATGAAACTGCAAACATAGTTATCTTGTTAATCTATATCTCCAATAAGATCTAATCATCCAACTGCTCAGACACCTAACAGCCAGCTCAAGCTCCATATAAACATTTATGTCAGCGTCGTGCTAGATTCCAAGCTTACCCGTGGCATGTAGATTACTTCATGCATGGCCGTTGGTCTACACCTAGTGTTCTAGTGTCTTCCTAGACAGTAGATCCGTGCTCAGACTTTTCTCGTCCGCGTTCTCTGTCCGATATTGACTCCTCTGCTCGCCTTTCGGTACCGTCGGATTCGATAACCCTGGGTACTGGGTTTATACTATTAAAGCGGGCAAATAAGCCAGTTGGACTCCCTGGTGCGGCTTCTTCTTCCTGAAGCATCTCGGCACATAAGTCTAGTAGTCCCTTCATTCCCATAAGCACGATCATCGTCTTCTCACCGCAGATGTCCACTATGAATTCAATCCCGCGAAACGTAAGCTTCGACTCTTCTGCGCGGTCGCCCCCTGACAGATACCTAGGTACTTTGTCGCATGCATTTGGGCAGGCGGGGCCAGCTTCCTCGGAGTGACCGCTTCGTCGTCTTGTACCTTGTCTACAAAGTCGCAATATCAGCATTCTATTGCTAGCGACGTATGAAAAACACAGTTTTCTGTGGATAGTTTACCCTGCATTGTCACGGTCTCATTCAGCATGGATACTGCGTAAGGGGCGACGGGTTTTTCAGAAAGTGACATGACCTTATCGAACGAGTTTCCGCACCTTTTCGATTTTAACCAGCAGTCGACTCGTTGGCCCCTTGATCCTACCCTCTAGCGCTCCGCGGTACTCTTCCCAGCTCTTTTGCAAGCCGAGCGTCTTACGTAATTCTGTCAGGGTGCGGAACAGGGCGCCTTGTGGAGATTTTTTGAACGCCCTCTCAAGCTTCGGGGGCCTGGATGGGACATTGGACGACCCTGTGGGCCCTGGTGCTCCCCGAGGTGTCGTCGGCAGCTTTGTCCCTTCGAGAGAGCGCTTCTCTTTGGCTTTACGACACGGTTGAATGCAAGTTGGAGCTGAGGCCGCTTGACTTATCGACTTTCTATGGCCTTGCTTTTGGAGGAAAGTTTCGCGGGAATAATTCACCAGTTCGCTGTACCGTTCACTCTCTGGCTCGTAATAGATATTGCATTCCATCATGAAATGATCGAGGCAGTACGCCTGCAGGCGGGGAGGAGGCCTTAGTCGGAGCTCGGAAGCCCTTGTTCCTGGATTTGAGCTACCATCATCCCGAAGACATTTCTTACTGCTGGTATCGAGCATCTCATCGTCTACTACTGGCTCTGGTGTTGCTGACATAGGTACGTTAATTATGTCTCAACACAAGTTGGTATCATTCCGATTCTGCGCCAAATGATATGTACAAGCGTGCTTCCAGTTGTGCCGAAATATTTATTTTCGATACTGAATAGCCAGGCGGTATGAACTCTTGGGGGCAAGTCTCTGCTTCACATATCATGAAACTTGCTACCCACTTATAGAAGCCCACGGCAGCCCCAATATGTTCGCCTAACCAATGAAAATCATTGGATTTCTTCCCTATATCTGTCGATAGTGGAATACAACTATACAATTATCGCGTCTTTGGAATCAGCTGGACATAGCCGGGCTAATAGTCTCTCTACTGTTGGGCTAAGCTATCTCTTGTTATCCACCATGCCGAATTAATTACCTCATAATCGCAGCAGGCCATCCCAGGTGTCTACAAAGTATGATTTGCCGCGGCTGCGGTACATATTTACTTCCATACTGCAGAATGGGTCAAGTAACACTCGAGAGCAACCTACCAGAGCCTACACGCTTACTCAAACACATGGCAAAAGCCCTGAAATATATGCACATGAATATATTTTTTTGACGATCCCCAATTCCACAGACAACACCTCCATGTACTGCCTGAATGCTTGAACGTCTGCGCGCTTGTGGTTTAGGTGTTAAGCTGCCCTGACGAATACTTGCCGCAGCCTTTTGACACTAGAACGGTACTGCATGCCTCTTTCGTCTTATTAGATGGCGCCGTGTTTCATAAAGCTTGGCACCAATCTATATCGCACTTGTCACATGAGGACAAATGGTTACAAGAGAACAGGTACCATGTCTCTAAAGGCCTAGCAGTGGGAGCACAGGGAAGAGTCATGTCACATGCCTCTGGGCAATGCAGTCAATAGCCACCTCATCATGACATGTAATTTCAGAACTCTATCTTCATCCTTTATATATATAATCACATCGGAACTGTTACCCGTATTGTGATAAAGGCGTTGTCCGTCCGGAAAGAAAACTGAACGATTTGTGGAACTCATGAATAGTAACTACACTGAGTAGTTACTATTGATAATGGAATATGAGGGTTGATCAAGGGTCAAAGCATACGCTATCTCCCGATAAAGATATAGAAGAGGCAGCCGGCGTAAGAAATGAGAGTGCGAGGAGCACTCAAACAAGGTTCCTTTCCGATTTTACGTTCAAGCTTGGAATACATGATCCCGAGCATGGTAGACTGCCCCCCTTCACCATACTATGCCTGTAGAATATCCAGGCCGTAACTTGTTCCAGACTACGGAGTGCGAGATGAGATGACCTCGGATACATAAGACGACAACCATATCCCATACCCTGTAGAACCCGACGTCTTTTGGAGGACTGTTCTCTCGACTATCGGGTGCTTTCTCTCGGCTCTCTTACCAAAACCATTGGCTTGTCTGTATCGAGCCAATCGCTTATTACGGCGCCCCTCTCGCTTGCGTTGGTATACGTGTTTATTGACCTGTGGTACCTCTTGAAAGCACTGCCTCTCGCGTTTTGCGGGATCCAGCTTTGAACATAGCCACAGTAAACGATACCTAATACACGCGGCTCGTTGCCAATGGCGGGTGACAGGCTGGAAGTACCTAGGTACGGAGTCAACTTCGGCTACATTACCAGCGGTGTTGCAATTTGGGGAAATCCCATCGGACATGTATGGGCGTTTGTGGCCATCTGTATGGAATATAACTCACAATGTCTATCGTCCAGTCTGGTGGCCCAGTTGGTGGATAGACAATCTCGACATGCTCCAAGCGGCCCCTTGCATGTGTCCCCTGATTCTGCCCTGACTCACCTGACCCAAATTGCCGTGTGTGACGACGAACAGCGCCGTACTAGAAAATACCTAGCCCACCTAGGTTGGCCATGAAAAGAGCCTATCGTGGCCAGGTCTAACCTAATTCGGGAAAGGTTACGACTTTCTTGGTAGGTATAGTCTAAAAACGCCACGCTTGATTTAGAGTAACTCTCGGTATCTTCTATATTTGAAGAAACACTTATAAAGCTTTTGTTTTGTTAACTTTTTAGACATAAAAATCTTTTTTATAGATCAAAAGGACTGCCGAAATAGGTGGTGTATATACTCTGGTACATGGTGTACATGCTGGCCACAACAGGCCCTTTTCATGGCCAACCTAGGTGGATTAAAAATACCTAGCGCCTGTGAAAGCGGTGTACCTACTGCATCCGAGACCCAATCACATCCGCTGTCGCAAGTATCAAGTATCTAGACACAAGCTTCTCACATATGCTGTCCACACAGTACCTACTACCAGTAAGAGCCTGGATCCGGTATCATTGGTGTCTTGGCATTAGCTCAGGTTACCTGTGTACGACGACGTCATCCCGCTTCTGGCCAAGCGGCAGGCAATTACTTAGCGCAGATATAATGCCAGGTATACTCCACCTACCCGTGCAAGTTAGCCTGTAGAGGGAAATTACAATAACATTTGGTCCCATGTCTCCCAGCCCCAGAAACTTGGAAGTTGACTTTCAACGAAAATCTCTTTACGCAGGTAATTGTTGTTTTGAGTAGACGAACACCCCCCTGGTTATAGGCAAATCCCAGTAGAAAGAACATTTTGTTGGCTTGCCATTCCAGAATGGGGATTGCCAAAGCATACTACTGACTGCTACCTCTGCACCAGAATTGACAAGGTTAGTACTACATACATTAGTGAACATGACTATCCACCCATATGGCATGGTTTACATAACTACATCGTAGGTACATAGGCAGCGGAGGAAGGGATGCCATGATTAACCGAAGTGGCATTTCTCTTCTATCCACATACAATCCATAGGATGAGATCTGATGAAAGGATTAGGTCAGAAAGAGGGAGAAATGGCAAATAAAATAGAACATTTTGCTCACAATGGTTCACGGGTGTCCTCATTACCCCAGGCCTCGTGCGGTATAGCTCGTGTTAGAACTTCGCATACCCTGTTCATCTGCCCAATGGAATGTACTGAGGGGTCATACTGCCATGTGTCCATAGCCCATAGCACACTGTGAGCACTCACGGTACAGCCTTGAGATTCTGCCTTGGCTTCCTGCAGTACATGCCTTACCGCACTCTCGGCACTGTGCTCCGTCAGGCCACCCCGCCAGCTACCTAATCCAAGTACGTAAGTAAGTAGCGAGTACGTAGCCTCAGTAAGTACTGCCCACCTGTTAGTTACCTGCTTCAGTACTTGGCTCGCCCTCTGTCGTCATCACATGGAGACAGACGAGACACCCCCTTGGTTGGGCGATGTGGCAGCCATCCCAACCCGACGTGATCCAACCTGAGGAGACCTTTAGATGCCACTCCCTTCTGTCCCTCCCTTCCCATCACCAGCAACAAATAAACAAATACCTACCCAGCCATCTGTCTCGCGGCTTGCCAATTCTCTGACAAAGTATATATATAAATACCTATTTCCTCCGCCTCTGCCATCCATCGCCTGCATTGATCTGTGTGGCCGCGACCAGACAGCCCGACTGGAATGGCTACCTATCGGAGATCGGACGAGGAGGACCTGGCCTATGGGGAGCGGTGGGACCAGGATCGCTTGGCCTACGAGAGAGATCGCTTTGAGGAACGCGACCGCTATTACACACGGGCGCCGCCTCGTGAACGGGAACGGGAACGGGAACCCCCACGGGAACGGGTTCGCGAGGCCTCGGTTGACGAGCGCTTCGTGGAACGACGGGCCCCGCGGCCCTGGGAGGAACAGCACGTCCGCGAGGCGCGCTACTACGAGGAGGACGACGTGTCGCGGCCGCCACCGCTGCGGCGTCGTCGTCCCTCGCCGCCCCCGGAGCTGGAAAGGGGCATTGCCTTCGAGAGAGAACGGGAGCGAGGCCGCGACTTTCGTGGCCCGTCGCCGCCCCGCCGCCCGGGCGCCCTGCTGCGGCGCCAGTCGTCCCTGGATACCTTCGACCGGCGCCCAGCACAGCGGCTGTACGACCGCGACGAGTACGGCCCGCCCGCTCGTCGCAGGGAGTACCGCCCCGACCCCTATGAGCCCATCCCTCTCCCTCGCTCCCGTGCGCTGCCTCCGCCGCGCATCTATGCCGAGCACGACTACGAGGAAATCAAGGTCGCCGACCCCCAACGGTACGGCGATGACGACTTCCATGCCTACCCGGAGCACGTCCTGGAAAGGGAGATCGTGCGGACCAGGAAGCAGAGGGACCGAAGCACATCGCGCAGTACCAGGACGACGCGCCGACGTCGCAGCCGCTCCCACCGTGCCAGCTCGCGCTCTTCCTCCACGTCCTCGAGCAGCAGCCGATCGGGCGGCACGTCTCTCACCGCCAAGAGCGAATACCCCAAGAAGGGGAAGACGAGGATTCCACTTCGCCTCGTCTCCGTTAGGGCCATCGCAGAGCTCCAATATCCGTATGCCATCGAGGTACGTCGAAACACATAGAGCTCGTCTTGATTCCTCGAGCCGCCCGCGATGCGACATGCACCTTCTTACCATCATACTGACACGATGCAGGGCAATACCGTCATTATCCAGAAGGCATTGGGGCAGCAGAACATTGACGATCTGCTGAGGCTCAGTGACGACTACAAGAAAGCCGACGCGGAACTCGCCGCAGCCCGCTCCGTTCCAGGTGCGGTTCTCGAAGAACGCAAGGAAGAGGTCTTCACCATCCCGCCACCGGCACCACCCACACTCGTCAGAGTACCGCCAGCGCCTCCGGTCGAGGTGGTAAAGGAGACCATGGTCCGTGAAGTGTCGCCAGCCCGTAGTAGCTATACGACCTACACCGGCCCTTCCACCACAACCACGAGCTACGCCACCTCCCGAACGCCGGTTGTTGTCAACGCAGGGCCGCGCGAAGTGAGCGACAATGTCATGGTCGGGCCGCTGGCTCTAGTCGGCGACAGGCGCGTCGATCACCACCATCATGAACATCATAGTCATAGTCACAGTAGGGATCGCGATCTCGTGCGCGCCGAGCGCTTGCCCACAGGCGAGCTCGTCTTGTACGAGGAAGAGATCGAGAGGATTGAGGAGCCTAGGCGCGGGGTGCGCATTGAGAAGGACAAGAAAGGTAGGATGTCCATCAGCGTGCCCAAGTATCGCAAGTGAAGGTGCGCGCAACACTATTTCGCGGGTTCTCCGCCGAGTCGCTACGGGATACATTTGGCTAACTCAATGTCCCTATTAGGCCCGCCTCCTAAGCTTGTGAGGGCTATGCTCGCCACGCTTACATAATAAGTCTTGCGGGCAACGACTCAAGAGTCTCTTAGCCTGCTACCGAGACATGGGACGCTGGGAGAAGCGTCATTGGATAGTATCGCGACGTCGGGGCAAGGGGCAAGAACGGGAAGCTGCTCAGCCGGAATATACATTTTTGCTTTGTCGGTACTTCTTGGATACGAACGGAGACGGGATGCTTGTACGCACTAATCGATGCGTGAAGAATACCACGGTTCCTGACGTGGGGTACACCCAATATATTTATATATAGCGGATTTCATGGCTGCAGGAAGATATATAATGTCGTTACGATTCATGTCACTGCTTCCCTTCCACGTGTATAAGAAGGCCGGCAATTCTACCTATTATCTTCAATAGTAACATGGTAGCCTTCCCAAACAAGAGGCAATTGTTAGCTTTTCGACTAGTATTGTAGCGTAGCTTCGACGAGCGGGAGGTGATAGCCAACTTAACAGTGTAAATACGGTAATTGGTAAATAAAATCTAGTAACCTTAGGTTTCTACCTGTTCTTTCGTTTGCATGTCATTAATGTTCCGCTATGGGAAAATAAAGGGGTAACCAGAAACACCGCCCATATACTGAAGTGGTGTAAATAAGCCAAGACCACATTACTTAGTCAGCTAAAGGGGTGGCTTAGCTAAAGAAGAGGATATAACAGAGAATTTGGGAAGGGCTGTAATGAAGGAAGGAGATACACATCGCATGCGCTTAACTTCTTCGAACGAATACAATGATCTTTTCTCGAGATCACTCAATTTCCCCGTCTCAGCTTGTGGAAGTTCAGGGCCCGAAGGCCTCAGGAAGTGTAGGTGCAACCGGCCTCCTGAGAATCTCGGACCCCAGCATGGGCACTGGTCCATGGGGCTCACTTCAATGCGAGAGAAAGTGAGTGAAGCACACGTAAAGCTACCTCCCGGACACGCTCCGTTTCGTGCGGAGACAGGGTCATGCCCAAGGCTGTATTACCATACGGACCTTTTCCTCCTCACTGCAACCTGGAACCGGGTGCTCCTTGCCCGAGTCGGGAATAGAGCAAATGTAGTGAGCGGCGGAAACATCGTTGCGTTCACATACAGCGGAGAATGAAAGAGTATCTAGCTGGAAGAGCCAATACTCTCCGATACGATTATAATACGACTCCGGCCCGGCTTTGACCGAGGCGGTGTCTACACGGCTTGCATGTGTTATAATGTTATTGGGTGTTCAAGACGGGAGTTGCCCGTACAGATGGAGCGACCCCTTTCAGGATAGCGCTTCTAGGGAGTGAATGAGGATGTTTGAATATAATATAAGGTGTCACGCAGCAGGGTAACGTATCCCCGTTGGGCCAGCATTAGGAAAATGTCATGGAGAAACCCCCAGCACTGGCAAAATCCATGATGGGGGGGAAGGCTGGCCTGAAGCAGAATGTAATCACCACCAGCATTAAAGCCATCCGCGGAAGTCACTGAAGATGAAGTGACTAATAAGGAGCAACGAAAGATCAGGTGCCTGGCTCGACAAGGTTCTATTGTTTGCTGGTAGTGTGCCGGTCAAGTGCGCTCTGAGACAAGTGATATGTGATCCGCTATGATAAAATAAGAGCTTTTTTTTCTCTTGTCCAGAAGAGTTCGAAAGAAAAGGCACCAGTATATTTCTTGGGCCCATGAAGTCCAAACACAAAGCACCTAATTAGCCCGAGCGTTGGAGGCCGGACGGCGGTTGTGGCTGCGGCTATCCCAATATAGTAGCGCTGTGTAATTTGACTCTCCCTATTGGCTGCTGTTCCTTCTTTCTGTTATAAATCACTTTCATTCAATATTCATCATGTAGACTAGACGGACGAATCACTCCACGTGCCAGCCTCACCTGTGATATTCATTGGCCAGGGCGGAGAAGGACAGGGGAGCGGAAGGGGGGAGAGGAAGTCATGTTTATTCTGCTGTGAATCAAGCCCGGACTATCACTTCCACGGCGAGATGGCCCGATCACGAGGTCTAAAGGCGTAGCTTAGCGCCGTAGCGAATAATGGACGATGCTAATAGTAGGTTAGGTAACGGCGTCGCGAGGCGGAAGGCTTCCGGCGGACATCTGCAGATGTGATAGATCATATGTACTACAGTACTAGTGAATGCCCAATCTTGCATATTGGGCTCAGAGATCGGTCTGTACCGGCGTTCATGCCTAGCTAATCTGAAGTGACGCCTGACGAATCATATATCAAGTGCCTTGGCTTGTTGGCGTTGCCCGCAAACCGGGTTTCTGGATTCTGGAAACAACCCCCTGGTTCGGGAACTGGATGAGATGAGCTTTGGTGGACATACATACTCGGCCGAGCTATCTATCTATTTTTATCCGCCCGTGCTACGTTTACACCTACGATGGTACCGATCCCCACGGTTCCATCCATCTTTCACCTATCTCATCAACCGCGTGAAGCTGTAGTCGAGCGCCTACAATGGGAGAGATAGACGTCGGTTCTGTACGAACCATGTACCAATCACATGTGTCTATCTCGAGCATCCATACTGCACTTATTGCCGTGGCCAAAACGTCACAGCAGCGGAGATTACAGAACCCTGGTCGTTGGTGAGCATGCAGGCAGACATTGCGGATGTCGTGGCCGATGTCCCGTGTGACCATCCCACGATGACATTCCCAATCTCTCCTCCATAGGTTCATGTAGTGGGCTGGATCGGTTCCCCCGTACGATCATGCCTGCATGATATAATCCGATCAACGCCCCCCTGAAGCCACGAACGCTTCGAGGCCGCCCCGCCCTGAACGTGTGGTGCAATATTCCCATTGGAGACTATCATGTGCAGCGCGTAGGTAGTTTCAGGACTCGAGATAAGAATGGGACCTGGCCCCTGGCATGGAACGCTACAGCATCACAACTAAGTTGATGGATCTGTGATCTGCTTACACGCGGACATCAAGTGAACCCCGTCGACTTGTCGTTGCAGGAGGCGCCCAACTCAAAAAGATACTCTTCTCCTTCTTGAGCGTATATAAGTCGAGAATGTCTCCTCTTCGCTCCACTATCCGAGATTCTTCATCCCATACTATTCTACAGAGTCTCTACAACCACTCACTGCCACTCACATCCACCCAAGAATGCTTTCTCTTTGAACATATCACAAAGCACATTTCAGTTCTGTCAATATCCGGCTATTAGGCCAACGACGCCAGAATCCAGTCGACGGGAGAAGCTTTCCCCACCCAGCTATGACCCCGAGTAGCAGCCAGTTGCCGTCCTCCACTGGGACTTACGCAACCACCAACCAGACATTTGTGTCAGCGAGCACCGATGGATCTTTCGTCGGTGCCTTGGGACTACCAAGCCTTGATGAACACGCACTTGACCTTCTCGATCTCGGACCCACAGCTGGGCTCCCATTAAGCTTAGCACCCCTTCTCTACTTTGAGTATCATCGTGAAGACCGTCTCATGGGGGCTTTTGCAGGCCTAGATTATTCTGCTCGCCCCTGTACACATCACAGTTACCGTGGACAGAGGGCTCTTCGTTCTACACAGGAGACGATGCTCCTAGGAGTTGGCGCATGGGTTGAGCAAGACATCTACCACCCTCGCATTTCATGACAGACTCCACAAAGCGGCATGGGGTCATGCTGTTGGCAATTTCATTCACCTAACTACCTTTTACTTTCCCCCGAAACGCGGTTGTCTGGGTCGAGCATACGTGGATATACCGGCAGAGATATGCTCGCCTAAGCAGGGGACGTCGCAGCAAGGGTTGGTCTCTTATGTAGGGAACGTGAGAAAAATTAGAACCCTGGTTAGCACTATCTTCGACAGACACACTGGTCACATTCCGCTCAGCTTCATATCTATAGAATTTTCAAATCCTGAATATAAGAACGAGGTCGACGCCCACAAAATTACTTCTCAGACAGACTATTACATCCATCCAGTTGGAGCCGCCTCCGGTAGCAGAATTATATTCAGAAAAAAGTACATAGACACGTATATGAATACCACGACAAAATCGTCGAAGCCATTGTAAAATAGTAGCTACGATATCCAACCTAGCCGTTGCGTGGGTTTGTTAGCATACTTCCTCGGTAGTCGTAATGGAGGTCTACTAGAGGCGTTTCCATTAGCCAGTCACAGGGCGCTCCACTTTCTCCTTTCGGAAACCTCTACATCATCAGTATTCTAGACGAGTCCAGACCAGGTTGACGTGAGTCTAGACCTCCCGGGGGGAGGTTCCTACTAAGACGACGGGAAGGACATATACCGGTGGTCGTGCATGGTATCTTAACAAACACATACATTAGATTGCAGATAGGATCAAGGGTACAGGAAGTTGCGGCAAGTTTGCCTTGTGGCACAACATTGGAGAATCAAGGGATGCAGACTCAATCGGGCCAGGATGCTATAGAGCTAATATTAAGACACCACTGGTGCTCAAGCGACACACGTATACGGCGATTCGGGCATTGGACGCTGAAGTCCTACGTCAGGAGTGAATTCCACTGCTCAAGTTGCTCTGCACTAGTCTGGCTCTTCGTATATACAAATATAAGGGGGACGGCCTTACTGCTACAGTTGGTAAAGATTGCCCAATGCACAATGCACCATGGTTTGAATACGCACATCACTACGCAGACAAAATAGAAACGGCCGGGTGGATCATGTTCACATTCAGCAATTAGCTATATACACGCAGTGTCACGGTTCTAGATCAGACTCCGCTGCAATTCTACTCGTGGGTACGTGACCACCACCGTACGGCGAACCTCTATACCTTGTAGAAGCAGAAGGCTACGTAGAAGTTGGCCACCTCCATTTCCTCTGGTGAAACCAGTAGCGGGCCCCTGCCCTTGCCACGAACGCCCATGCGTTCGCTGAGAGGTCCCAGTATGTGGTCGTCCTTCTCTGCCTCCCAAATGTCCTTGAAGCTCTGATGATACTGCATCTCTAGGTTGTAGTCCTCGGCGATGGCTCGGAACGCTTCCCACGGCACCACATACTCGGGCACCTCTTCGACCGCTTCGTCGAGGAAGAAATTGTATTTCCAGCCAAAGGGCGGACGGAAGACACCATCCTCAGGTGTCTTGCCGGCGAATCGCACCCGATACAGGTCGTTGCCCCATTCTGCCGTCTCCTCGGCTTCGCCGTCCTCCTTGTCTTCCGACGGCTGTTCACCCTCCTCGACCGGATCTTCCCTTTTTTGGGCGATACGCTCGTTGAATTTTCGGACTTGGCTGCTGATGATATCTGAGCTGGGTATGCATCCGATGAACCGGCCGCCCTTCTTGAGCGCGCTCGACACGTTCTGCAGCATCATCCGAGCCTTCTCCTCCGTCTCGAACGCATAGTGCATGCAGAACATCATGCTGACGATATCGAATCCGCTGCGGCCCATGGGCGAGGGATCAAAGCCGACCTGCCGCACAATATCGACGTCGCCAAGCGATTCGCCGTAACAGTCTTTGACGTAAAAGCGGGCGTCGAAGAGGTGCTGTTGTTGCTGACGGCCGCCTCTATAGCCGCCTCTGCCGCCTCGTCCCCCTCGGCCGCCCCTGCCGCCCTGACTACCCAAGTTTCGATACCGGTCCTTCGCCTGGTCTATGGATACATCGGCGGGATCCAACCCGACGTAGAGCTGAACCCTCTGTGGTGCCTGCTGCCACTTGCCTAGGTCACCGCCCTTGCCGCAGCCGATGTCGAGGACGATCAGCTCATGGCCCTGCGCGCCGGCCATGTCGCGGCCTTGCTGCTGGGCGCCGGGCGTGTGGTCCTCGTCGGGCGAGAACTTCTGGATGAGGGTGCTCTTGACCCAGTTGTTGAAGACGCGCAGGCCCTTGATGCGGCTCCCGGTCTTGCGCCAGTCGCGGCCGCGCTCGGGCACGGCGTTGTAGTGCTGGCGCACGATGTCGTTGATCCCCCTCTGGGCATCGGCGGCGGCGGCGTCTGCGGCCTGGGCGGCCTGGGCGGACTCGCGCTCGCGCTGCTCATGGCGCTGGCGAATTGCGGCGGCCTCGTTGTTCGAGATGCGGGCGCGCTGGCCGGGGCGCTTGAGCTTGCGGGCCGGTTCCGACGACGGCGACGTCGAGCGTTGGCGTTTTTTGGCGGGCTCGAGCTTCTTCGCGTCGAAGGGCTGCGGCAGCTCGTCGATGGACGGTATGTTTCGGGCCTTGTCTCGGGCCTTGCCGTTCTCCGCTCTTGATGGGGGCTCATCGGTGGTGCTGGTGCCGTGCTTGCGCCGCTTGGCTGGCTCAAGCCTCTTTGCATCAAAGGGTTGGGGCAAGTCTTCTAGGCCCTCGCCGTCCCCCATGGTTCCGACGTCGGTAGGGTGCGAGGTGTGGTGTTATGTTTCGATGTCGTCTTGCTTGTGCGTGGTGGTTACCAAACCATAATATTGATTTAGATCTCGGTTTAATTGCGGGATCTGCTCCTGACGGGTTCAATGAGCTGTCTCCTTCGAATGACTGCGAACGGGGCGTCGTGTTGGAAAGACCAGGAAAGGGCGCGGAATCTGGAACTTCATCACGGTGACCCTTGTACTATAGCGTAGATCAATGCTCCCTACCTAGGTACATCCTACTTAGGTCTTCTATGCATGTAGCTAGGTACGTGCTCTAGCTAGCGCTATTCTTTTATACCCTAGGTGCCTATGTAGGTAGCCTGTAAGGCCCCCACCTTTCCCAAAAGGTAACCACCTAAAGCGGAGATGTACCTACAGTAGGTACGTACGTACGTACGTACCTGTGCACCCTTCTCGGAAGTTGAGGCTCTCGTTGGCGCCCCACTTAGGAGCTCTACTCGCAACCTGCTATTGGTTCCACCCTCGCCCAAGCTCTATGTAGCACTCACTGGGTTACGTCCGCCTTGGGCGCCTTGTAGCTGGTGTCTGTTACTTCATCGAGGGCACGGAACACATGCGGGCAGCAACTCGCTCTATAACCCCCAATACTCCAATCACGAACACGTTGCTTAGCTAGATCTATCTGACTGTCTGTACAAGCACCTGTCTCGTTTCAACCAAATTCACCACGGTACGCCGTCTCCATCGTCTCTGTTCCCTCTTCTACGCGGACACGACTGACGATTCTTGCCTCAAGAGTTGTCAACCCATCATTCAGCAACCCCTCATACGTAGCGCACGCACACACACCTCCCGTCGCCGAGATGGGCTCCGATCCGCAGTACGCGAAGTGGCCGTTGCTGCCGCTGTCGCAGCATGTCTTTACCCTCACAAACCCCTATGCCGCCAAACCCGCCCAGCAAGCCGCCGTCAAGAGTCTGGAGGAGGCCATCGCCGAGCATAAGATGGCTCCGCTCTACAAGTACCTCGCCCACCCGACTGATGGCATCCTAAACGCCCCTGGCGAGACCACGTCGGGCGCCGCCTCGCAACAGAAACCCTCCGGCCGGAGACTGAGTGCTGCTGCTGGCATGATGGCCAGTGGCGCCATAACGTCGGGCGTGAACCTACCCTGGGACGAGCAAGTCTACCAGCGGCTGAAGGCCGATAATGACAAGGAGCTAGAGGAGATCCAAAAGGAGGAGGACGAGGCCGTGGAGAAGGCCGGTGATACCGAGATCATGGCCGCAAGGGGGAAGCGCGCCGAGTTCTTCGCCAAGATTGGCGATAAGGTCCGCCGAACATCCATATCCGGTCTTCTTCTTCTTCTTCTTCTTCTTCTTCTTCTTCTTCTTCTTCTTCTTCTTCTTCTTCTTCTTCTCTCTTTGCTACTGGTGTTCAATTTTGTTCCATCACGGTGCTGATTCTTCATGCGTATAGGACAAGGCGATATCGGCTTATGAGGACGTTCTCGAGAAGAACGGGATTCTGGGTACCAAGATCGACATTGTGCTCGCCATCATTCGCATGGGTCTCTTCTATGGTGACCGGACCCTCGTCAAGAAGTACGTCACCAAAGCGAAGTCACTGGTGGAGAGCGGCGGCGACTGGGATCGCCGTAATCGCCTGAAGGCGTACGAAGGCCTACATCTCCTCACTGTCCGTTCTTACAACCTCGCCGCCCCTCTACTCCTCGACTCTCTCTCGACTTTTACCAGCTACGAACTATGCACCTACTCGAATCTTGTTGTCTATTCCGTCCTCGCCGGCTCTGTCTCCCTCAAACGGGTTGACTTCAAGAGCAAGGTCGTCGACGCGCCCGAGATCAAGGCTATCCTGGGAGCCGACGGGGATGACAGGATGCTCGCGCTGTCCGGTGCCATTTCCGCCGGCCCCGGGGCAGAAGACGCTGAGATGCGGAATACCAAGGACACCACTGCACCTAATGTTGGGTCAAAAGCCACGACCGCTGTGAATCTGACCACCCTGGGTACAGGTGTCGACCAGCCCGAGACGGAGATGGCCATTGATTTCTCCTCCCTCGCCCAGCTCGTGAATAGCCTCTACAGCGGACACTACAAACTGTTTTTCCAGGCTCTCGCTCTCGTTGAAGAGAAGTTTCTGACGCAAGACCGGTATTTGTTTGAGCACAGGGGATGGTTCATCCGCGAGATGCGGTTACGCGCTTACCAGCAACTTTTGCAGAGTTACCGCGTTGTGGGTCTGGAGAGCATGGCCAACGACTTCGGTGTCACAGTAGACTTCTTAGACCGGTAGGTCGACGCGACGGTCCGTCAGTGATTTTGTAACTTCAACTAACCACCTCACTCCCTAGTGACCTCGCCAAGTTTATTGCAGGTGGTCGCATCCCCTGCACTATCGACCGCGTGACGGGTAAAGGCGTCATTGAGACAAACCGACCAGACGACAAGAATAAACAGTACCAGGACGTCGTAAAACAGGGTGATCAGTTAATCACGAAGCTGCAGAAATATGGCCAAGCTGTACGACTACGTGGGAGCGAACGAGCATAGATTAGATAAGCAGACAGCCGTACAAAAAGGCATCACCATAATGAAAAGATTATTAACCCACTACTTTATTCGACGATGGCACGTTGATTTCTACGCTAGCCAAGTGAATGGTGTGGAAGCATTTGGTGGTATCATAAACGAGACTCTGATGAAGTCTTGGAGTGCTGAATTCTTGTCTGAATACCGAAATTCACGTGTTTGTACTAACACTACATACTATGTACTGCTGCAGTCTCACGACACAATCAAATGTGGACTCGCACGTAGGCAGGAACCGCTAACATATAGAGTTTCGGTACTATGAAAGTCAGTCTTGGGGGAAATCCGTGAATGTAGATGAGAGTTTTATTGTACCCGACAAGGTTACAGGAAACCCGGACGAATCCGTCTTATCTAAAACCCGCCCCAATACTATGCGCCAGTGTCTTGGTCTTAAGTGGTGATAAATTAGAATCGCCCTCAGGCAAGCATAAGGTAGCTTACCATGCCACCCACGGGCGGGTTTTCTGTGTCGATACCCCTATTTCTCTTCTGGGGATCCAAGTAAAAAGACTCGAAATACAACGCAATCTATACGATAATGCAAAAGAAAGCATGTATGCCGTAACATGTGATTCATCACTATATCTGACGAGAGATCTATATCAATGGGGGGACTTATCGGTACTTGTCCATGAAGTCCTGGTGGAATCTCTTGATGGAGCTGACCCACTCGGTGCCGGGGGCGAGGAACGTGGTACGGAAGTGGAGCGTGCCCTCTTTCTGGCCGAAGCCGCTGCCGGGGACAACGCAGACACCCGTGGATTCGAGCAGGCGCATGCAGTAGAACTCGTCCGGGGTGCGGCCCTCGGCGCGCGCGGCTTCGGCGGCCTTGGCGGGGACGTGGATGGTCGGGAACAAGTACATGCTGCCCTGTGGCTCGCCGCACTCGACACCTTCCATCTCCTGGAAGGCCTCGTAGAGGGCTGTCGCGCGCTTCTTGAGCCCCTCGAAGATGCCGTTGTACTCCTGCTCGTACAGCGGATAGGACGGGTCGCCGGGCTGGGGCGGGTTGACCATGAGCTCGACCAGGCACTGTCCGATAACGGGTGCGCAGAGCATGATGGACACGAACTTATAGATCTGCTCCTCGACCTCCTTGTTAAAGCCGATGAGGTCGAAGTAGCCGCCGCGGTGCCCGCACTCGCCCACCATGCCCTTCGAGATAGAGTGCAGGGAGGCCAGCTCGACACCGTCGTACTTGCCCGGGTTCTCCTTCTGCAGCGTGAGCAGCACTTGTCGGAAGCTATGGAACTTCCCTACGAAGACGTTGGTCTGGTAGACTTCATCGGCCAGGACGACTAATTCCTCCTCGGCGGCGAATTGCAAGACGGACTTAATGTCAGACTCGGAGAGAGAGGCCCCGGTGGGGTTACCGGGATTGATGATGACAATGGCGCGGACATCGGTGCCATTGCTCTTGGCTGCGTTGTAAGCCTCCTTGATCGTCTCGAGCGAGGTACCCCACTGAGCAGCTTCGTCGAGGTAATAGGGTACGCAAGTGGCGTTGAGCACGGCCAGCGAGGCCGTGTACAAGGGGTACTGCGGGATAGGGACGAGGATGCCGGACGTCGGCTCAGCACACAGGATGTGAAGCAGCGTGTTCACGCCGGACGAGGCGCCAGCGGACAAGTAGATGTGGGCGGGGTCGGCTGGGAAGCCGTCTCGCTCTGTTTTCGACACAGATTAGCTCAGGTGCTCAGCAGAGAGGGCTCGCAGGCCACGACCCCGCGCAGCACTGCACGTACTCTCGAGGAACTTGGCGACGCTCTCCTTGATGGCGGGCACGCCTGCACTCGCGCTGTAGGCTCCAACGCTGCCGATATTCTTCAGGAGGAACTTGGCACGCTCCAAGACGTCGGGCTTGTAGCCCAGGTTGTCCAGCAGCACGCGCTCGTTCTCGAGCAGCTGGGGATACTCGAGGATGCTCAGGACCTGGCGGAAAAAGGTGATGGGCTTCTGGTCGAGCTGCTGAGGGTTGCCGATGTTGGCACTGACGACCTCGGAGAAGGGCAGATCGGTCTCGCCCCTTCGCAGCTTGGCGCGATACTCTTCCGACTTGACGGCCAACTCGCCGCGCACGGCATACTTGGCCTCGACGACGTGGGACTTGATGTTCCCGATGTGTAGTCTGGGCATCTTGGCGACGGTATGGATCTGACGATTGGCAGCGCGAGCCAGTGGTGCCGGTAGTGGTGGTGATTGCGCGGTTGTTATTGTTAGTCGTGAGGGTCTTGAGGGTCGCGAGTGAGTTGGCGATGCCGGCGATGGTGGGGTATTGTTGCTGAGAACTAGATGGGAAACAGAGGGGCAGTCAATAAAAGAATTCTCCAGCGGCCTGGAAACGGCGGGTCAGGTACAGGTGGGCTACGGCTTCTCCACACAATGGGAGATTCAAAGTGGAAAAAAGGAAAGAGAGAAGGAGGGAAAAATAAAAAAATAAAAAGGGCCGGTGAAAAGAAGCAACGGCAGTAGCAGTTTCCGAAACGGAAGTCCGTTCTCTATGGAACACAACACGGCAAAGCAGGAAGCTGTGATCAGTGAAATGTGGGAGGAAGCCTGCGATAGTACTAGTCACGAAATATATATAGGTATGCACCACAGTCGTGCGTATGGTTCCTTTGTGATGCGATGGAGTGAGCGAGTGAGCGAGTGTGTTGGTATAACCCGCACGACTTTTGCTGTTTGCGCTTGACTTTTGCTTTTCTTTCGCCTCGTTTTGTCTTCACTCCCTCATTTAATATATAGTTGTGTCCAAGTAATCCCTCATGGGGATCGAAATCGTGTGTTGTGTACTAGCCGGTGGCATGACATTCAAGATATGTACCATGTACGGCATAACAGTCTCGCAGTTACGCTAGACGCAGCACATCCCGCGACGAGGAGTAGGGAGCCTCTTACACTAGGTCGCGCTGCCCCCTTCTTCTCCAAAGCAGCTAGTGCGTGAGATCCAAGCAAGCCGGCTAACAGAAGGGCAGTAGTGGGTAGTAGCGTACCTGTCGATCGGGCACCTCCGATAGGTACAGACAATGCCGATGACGGCGCGAGCGCAAGGGTAGTAATAAGGGTAATTCATAATTCATATATGTCGGCGGTGACAACGACTCATATAAGCATGCAGTGCCTGCTTACTGGTAGCCGACCGGGAGAGAGAGAGAGAGAGAAATAGGAGACGGCACGAGACCGAAAAGGGACAGCCCAAAATAGGGGTCCTGAATAAAAATGAATGTAACGAAAACACATCTTCTTTACCTGTTCCACGATGTAGCCACGACCGCCGAAAAGAAGACGACCAATAACCCTGCGCACACCACCTCCTGTCGAGATGCAACCTGTCTATGGGTACTCCTGGGATACTTGCCGTTGATGGCAGTCTTCCGAGTCGTGCAATGCTTTTCGTCGGACCCAAGATGAGCGCTGGGTGCGCTGCTGTTGATGCCGCTATCATGAAAGGCAAGAATACGAAGAGGAGGAGGGGAAAGAAGAAAAGGACGTCTAGTCTATGTCTACAAGAAGGAAGACGGGCCCTTGACGAAGTGAATCAAGTGTCTTCTTTCGATAAATTAGTATAAGCAACGGAGGTCGAGCAATAGACTGCCTAAAGTGTTTGAAATAAGTGTCCCATATACATAGTGTAGTAGATGGCAGGCATCGTCAATTCAGGCTCCGATTAGCGGCGAAGGAACGGGACATGGAAACCGTACCTAATACTACACTAGTAAGGTCTGCTGACCAATGAGTTTACTCTTATTCCATCGGAGTTTGATCGGAGACACAGATTATGGTTTTACAACCTTAGGCATCTCTATAGACCACCGCTCTTTACTTACATAGCTGTAGATACATATGTACTTAGGTAGGCACGTACCGTATATGGGCCACGATATCTACGTACCTAGGTATCTTATTTAATTTTCATCGTTCCGGACGTCGCTGACTACTGATTCATCCAACGAGGGAAACAAGCACCATGCTAAGCGAGGCAGAACATAGAAAACTTATAGCCTCCTGGAGCTGTGGTTGTATAAGATCGATAGATATAGATAATAGTAGATGGAGCGCTGTGTATGGTCGCGAGGCGGACAGTGCTAGCCGGTCTACACATAGGGTCACATGAATACACCTCTGAATTACTGTATACCGAAATGCGTAGGTAGACAGTAGTATGGCGATCGTTTAGTGAAAGGTGGTTCTGTCCCATCTGCTTTGCATATACCGTCGAGTACCTAAGTATGGTAGGTAGTAAGTATGCCAAAATAATTCTTTGACCATATTTATGATGGGAGGAACCTGGAAACGAACCTGTGGACGAACCCGTGTCACCTCTCCGTTTAGGCAGTTGTCTAGCTTAATAGGCAGAGCCGAATTCCGAAATATGTAAGGGCAGAAGCCAGCAGCCCTCGAGCTAATTAACCCATGAATTTCCCAGAACCAATACCCACTGCCTAGCCTGGGCAGTAACTGGGCATCTAGTGATTTATGCTTCGAAAGATGTTTCTAGCTTCGCTTTGAGCACAAGATGTGATCATACACTAACTAGTATAGCCGTAACGCTATGCAGCCACGCTACTGTATGCTAATTCCTGGACACCGGTGTATAACGAACAAACACCCAAAATGTAGACACTACTATGTTGTAGGAGATACTTGAGGAAATGAGCTGAGTACTGTGGTGATAAGGTGGATATGTGCTCAATGCTACTACCCTGGCTCCAAACTCATGGCAAGTGGGTTGCCGCTGTCGAAAGAGCCGTCGGGACATTTCATTTCCCCCTGTTTCAGCTTGCATCTGTTGAAAACCCGTGGCTGTGAATGTCACGAAACTTCCCGGTACTGCCCGGGTCACACAATTCACTCGGACATCGAGATATGGACGCAGAGCGAAAGGTATTCACCATCCACTGCCGAGTACATAGTAACTACTCGTCTACAGTAGTGCCTGTCCGCTGCAAAAATCCTGATGGGACTACCTAGATCGTCTACTAGTAGTATCGAACCGGCACTGCGGGCCAGGATAGGTATCGCCCATGGTGATCGGAGGCTGGCAGTGGCCCGATTGGATTAAAGGGAAGGGCCTCTCATTTGCTCTGGTACCGAGTTTGGCGCTCGGAGGATACGCTTGACGACCCACATGTGCCCTGCCAAGAGTTACCAGCGTGGGCTAGGAGTGAGATATTGTCGAGATGATATGTATTTACGGTATGGGAGTTATTCATGTCTACCATAACTCTGGTACATAATCGCGATGTCGTACTGCGGGACCTACTTGTACCGTCCGCCATGGATGTGGCTGCCCCCCACGGCCAGACCTCTTGACCGGGTCTCTTTCTGGTAGTAGTACTGCAGGAGTAGTAGGGTATAGGTGGGAGAGTTATACAAATTGGTGGACTTGGGCTTATCCTCCACGTTCGCAACTGTTATCTTGCCCTCATGAGCCCAAGTAAACAAATACCGACCTAGGATCGAATCGGGTGCCAAATTCTGGGCTAGGCCCGATGAGATGCATCGAGTATAAAGCTTGGCGGGCTCCATCCTATTGGCACATCGGGAGATTGTGACGTGAGTTTGGGTAGCATGCTTGGGTAGTATACACAAGGACGGTACTGTGTATACATGGTGCAGATATTGGGTTCTTCGCAAGTTATCTATGGTACCGATACCAGTGTGGACGCTGACATGGGTGGACTGCCCTCCCTCCTTGTGTTCGAGTGTGTTGAAGTGCGTAGTATTCGATGCCGTTGCGGCTGGGAACAAGATGCGCTGGAACGTGTTGTGGTTGCACAGGAATCCATACTACCTAGGTAGTATAGTGTAGGTTGAGACCAGACCTGCCTTGGGTTTGGGGATGCCGGCAACCGAGGCTGGCAAGGTCTGCGATAAAGGCACAGAGAAGCGATAGGGACTGTACACTACATACTAGTAGGATATGATGAATAACTGTGCGTTCATGGCTGAACACGATCTCCTGAGCAGCGGATGCATGTGAGTTTATATCTCGTATATTGTCAAGACACACGCAACTCTGCTGATGGTGCTGTGTGCTGCGTGCCTGCGTTGCGACCGGTACGTATGGCATACCTAACTAGGTACTTAACCTATATAGGTAAGTAATAGTACCTAATTGGGTAGCACTAACAGTCTAAGTTGGGTGTCGTTTCAGTAAGGGTCCTTGCGCGCGGCTACAAGGTTTCCGAGAGATCGGGAAGTGCTATATTTATTGTCCGATATAACCTGTGCTCTGCTGTAAGTAGGTACCTAGGTAGGTACTGGAGCAGCTGGTGTGCTCGCCGCGATAAGCCACTGCATTTACTTTACGTCCCACTACATCACCTGGAATTTCAGTACAGTAAGCCAGGTGGCCATCGAGCGGCCCTTCTCCAGAACCAGTATTTGTTATCTTCGAAATGTCGGTCTACGCATTTCTGTGATCGTGACTGGGTCAGGTACTATAAGTGGTGAGTGAATTCGGAACGTATAGCTCCTAGCAGTATGGAGATCGTTGGTAACAACATTGGACAAGGTATAGTCGTGCGCATTGGTACACTCTGCTGCGGGCAAGTGCGGACTCGGCTCTGGAGACAGTGTTTCGTGTCTGTGGCACGGAACGCAAGATTTGAAATAAAGCTCGCAGCCTACTGCAATACTATACTGCAGTTTACATTACGTGGGTACATACGTTCTATTGTATCTACATACCTACTAATTATCTAGGTAGGTACGTATTGCATATGTATACGGAAGTACATTCGTAGGAGGCTTACTATGTACTCCGTTCCCGTTCAATGCTGTCGTGGGAATTAGTCGGCTCTTGCATATACTTCTTTATTCATACATACATATGTACCTAAGCTGCACTCGACACCGGACCGTATCAAACGGGGAATGGAAAGTATCCATGTGTAGCCCCTCGCACTGCAGGTAGGTAGGGTAATAGAATCATCCAATAGAACCCGACTTGTTTTCAACCAATCCTTCGCGTTGTGTTGTGTTGCGTTGCGGTGCGTCGTGTTGCAAGGAATAACCACCTACATACAGCACATTCTGATGATGTGTCTGTCTGAAGGGGGATCGTTTGGCGTATGCAAGGCGCGTGTGCACTGACAGCTAGCTGTACGTGCTGCCCATCTCGCATCTTGGATGCTGGACAATGATTATCATCCATCCGTCATCGATGGACAATGCCGTTGCCCCAACAACTCGTCATCAACCACCACTCAGAACGGCTCATGTACCAGTAGTAATAAGTCATTGTCCGCAATGATGTAGTAGTAGTAGTAGTAATGTAGAACGATGCAGGTGCCTTGCTACCTGCCTAGTGGGTACAAAAACGATTCGGCTTATATACTACATAATGTACCTACGGTGCCCTTTTATCGTGAGAACAATTCTAAACCCATTACCTAGACCTCACAGTAGCATATAGGTCAGGCGGCGGTACTTGCATACCCATGTACCAATGGTAGGTAGGTACAGGTAAAGATTTTCTGGAGGCTGTGACGTCGAGGCGGACCCAAGTCCGGCTACCGTTAGGTACCGTAAGGCTAATACAAATACCTACCAATTCCTGGAGCAGCTTTTACGGCAGCTTCTGTAGTAGCTTATAAGGTGGAGACTTCACGTGACGCTTGGGGTAGCAGGTCTTGGCTAGAAAACATCCCAATGTGGGGTTTGGGGGAGGGGTGTGTACAATCCCGTACTAGGCACCCTAGTCTCGAGCAGAAGAAACCTGAAGTTTGAGGTTCTGACCTGAGCAGCGAATGCAAAAGCCCTGACATTTCGCTCCAAATTCGAACCAACCAACCCCCTTAAACCAACAGCCCCAACCGGATTTTTCTGCATTGTATGCGTGAGACAGACACACAAGTGATGATCCGACCTTGCACCTTTGCAGCCTGTTAATGTCCATCCAGCGTCCAGGCTCTCTCTCTGTCCTCTTCTTTTCTCCTCCTGTCCCTATCCAAGCCGCCTGCTGCATGCCAGCTGGTTGTGTATGTGGTGTGTATTTTGTGTGTGTACTTACTATGTATGTGTATTTATGCCTGTCCGTATGCGTATTGATGTTTGTAGGATGGTAATTAGTAACGATGTTGCAATGCTGATACGATACAAGTTAAGCCCGCCGCCAGCACGCGCATTGTATCCAACATGTCTGTTGTCATGTCACCAACAGATCTCCCTGTCCTATATTGTTATGCAGATGACTGCTACTAGTCGACTCTCTCGTCTTCGGCCCTTATCTTCATCTGTCTCTCTATAACCACAGAAGTTCTACAACACATGGTCTACAACAACATAGCAGGCCGACGTCGAAGCGACTCGACATAGCTAGCACCGTCAGAGTCCAGAGCTAGGCACTTCTTATTGTTCACTTAGGTTTTACGGTATTCCAGCATACGGCCGCCCCTTCCCGTGACCAAATCATCTGTGTCTGGGTGTCGATGTCTATTGTCGGCATGCACTTCAACCCCCCTTATGGTATTTCCGGCTCCCAGCACTCGGCATTCAGGGTCTCTTCGTTTCTTGGTTGTGCAGCTGTCAGTACACTGAGCCAAGGTGTTTGTCTATGATAAAAGTGTAATCGGTGTCGTGTGTTACTTGCCCAGTATGTCTTCCTCTCTCTCATTTCTCTCCTTGCATCGCTTCTCCTCTCAACATAAATTCGTTAGCTTCTCGCTACACGAAGAGATTCACCCACCAATTGTTGATACACTACCCAACCAGGAGACAGTTCACGCCCTTTCCTTGTGAGTGGCCCCACTGGCCTAAATAAATCCCCAAAACATCTACCATAGTTGTTATGCTCCTTTTCTTCCTTCTTATACCATGATTCTTAACTGCCTTGTCTTTCTCGTCGTCGATAAAATACAATTATTATTATCGTGACCATTATCCCCCTCTCCTTCTTCTCCTCCTCTTACACCAAAATACACCACAATGCACTACACTGCACCACACTATACTGCACGTATACTTTGCTACGCACTACACACTACACTGGCAGGTAGACAGTATTACTGACTCCACTGTCTTGCCATGTTGTGTCGTGTCGTCCTGTCGTGTCGTCTCATCCCCATCGTCTCGTCCCGTCCCGTCCCAACCTTGTCACTATAGGTCCACCGGGAATTATACTTATACAACTACTGCCCTCCCACGTAACCGCTATACTGTGCTGCTACTATACTCAGCCTGCATGACATGCGGCAACGTCGAGTTTCCTCCCGTCCAACTACACTATATGCCTACTTATAGTATCCTACTCACCCTCCCTACTAGCTTCCTAGACCTGGGTCTCTCATGTCCTATCCTAATACTCCATTTATATTCCATCACCCTGTCTGCCCTAAAGTCCAAGAAACATTGCTACAGACCTTCCCTTCGTGTACAGGCTACCACAACACACCTACGCCCCTTGTCCACTCTCGACGGGATGCTAGATGGACTGACCCGAAGGTAGACTCGGCGTGAGCCTCTCCATCCTGCCTGCTGGCACTTGCTTCTACTCCCCGCCCACGGCCAGTCGAGCGTGCCAACGGGTGTGGGCGCCGTGGGGGAGAGACAACTAGGCACGAATAGTCACGACGAATCTGGTCAAATTACGACTCGCTTTTCGGGCTGCCTTCGTTTGCACTAACGGCTCGCTTGATTACTACGACGGAATCCTCTCGTCGACTCCATTCCAACCAATTCGGTCCCTCAATTATCTCTCATCCAGAATAACCAGGAGCACGGCTTACATACTCTGTCTGCCTGCGCTGTATCAATATTAGTACTTAGACAATACATCGGTCCGCCATCCCTACCGGTTTGGTCGCGGCCACACTTCTCAACTGCCACCCATCCCCACAGTCTCTCGCCCGGTGCAGGGTGTCCACGAACGCCAGACAGAGCTTACCAGTACGGCACCGTCGAACGGATTGTGGCTTCCGTGTTCTTGTAGATTTGTGTTTCTTGTCAGCTTTTCCCCTTTTGGAGGAGTTGTGTCCCATTTATTACCGTGGTCCGGTGTTCCGTGGCTACCGCTACCGCTGATTGCTGAGGAGTGCGGCTGCATCGCTGCTGGTGGCTTACACAAGAAGTCGGCCAGCCAGCCAGCCAGCCATCCCGCCAGCCATCCACCAGTCAGCAGCGGGCCATCATCGGTTATCGAGCGCAACCACGCCCAGCAGAGTGCAAGCAAGCAAGCGATGCCCCCTCAGCCACCATCGGCTAGCCAGGTTACCAGCAATAACAGCAGCAGCAGTGCTAGCACCAATATCACTGGTATTGCACCCGCGTCGACCGTCGCGGCATCAAGCGCGGTCCCCGCTCATTCCGCCACGACTGCCAACAGTAGCAGTAGCTGTAGTAATAGTACTATTAGTACCAGTATATTGACCATTGCGGCTTCAACCACGGCTGCCGCCGCCGCCACCGCCGCCACCACTCCAACTCTCACTCGCACGCCCGCTCCCGCTCCCATTACCACCACGTTTCCCACCACCATTTCCACTAGCACCGCTACGCCAACGCCAGGCCCTGCAGCTCCGACAGGGGCGAGCGCCCTCAAGCGACCGGCTGCATCCGATCTGCATCACATTGCCGGCACCAGCGCCACCCCGTCCAAGAGGCAGGCTACTGGTTCTGGTAATCCCGGCCTGCGATCTGTCCATGTGAGTGCCGCCAATACCGCCGCCGCCGCCACCAGCACCGATCCGAGTCGCTTCGAGTCGCCCGCACTGCGATCCCCCCATCCCCAACTGCAATTTTTCAAGCCATCGCCGGCCGCGGCCACCGTCATGGCCAGGATGCCTGCTCCCGCCGCCGTCCCCGCCCTCATTACCGAGGACCAGCTGCACGACCGGACCCCCGAGCAATTGATCGCCACCATCCTGCAGCTGCAGAGCCAGCACCACCAGTTCCTCGCGCAGATCAACGCCCAATACGAGGCCATCACTCAGCAATTGACCGATCTAAGGACTAGCCTCGTCGCCTCCCACCAGGCTGCTGCGTCGGTTCGTTTGACCACCATTGCCAATCAACTTTTCCAGATGCCCGTGCCGTTGCTGACTATTTGTTCGCTGTCCTCGCGACTATAGGCCCTGAGCAGCTCTCAAAATCAGCCCGTGCGGTCCGTCATACCGCCGCCACCCATACCTCTACAACAGACCGCTGTCCCCCCGCCACCGCGACCACCCACGCAAACGCCCGCGCGCCCCACGCCTCGCGTTCCGCCCGCCTCTCCCAGCCACCACATTGCTCCCAGATCGTCCGTGTCGGCATCGACGCCAACGCCTGCCGGCCCTCCGCCGTACGATTACCGTACTGTGGCCACGGTGGAGGAGGTATGGAAAGAGTATCGGGAAGGTCTGGGTGGCCAGATGGCTATAGAGAAATTAGATTCTCTTTGGGGATCGAGGTGGCGACCGGAACCTCGTGGTCGGACCTGGTATTCGAGACGAAAAGTCATTTGGGATAAGATTAGGGAGTTCATTAACGAGGGCATGGATGAAGAGGCTGCTGTACAAGAGGTCGAGAAGCTCCGCGAGGGGGGCACTATCAATAAGCTGATCCGCATGCTACAGGATGAGAGGAAGGACAAGGGCGCCGGCGATGACGGCACGATGGCCTAGGATTCCACTTATAAACATAAACGGCTGGCGTTCTCGGAGGCGGCATTGATACCACGCATAACTGACGTCGATGGCATTGGGACAGGAGATGAACTGATCTCGTGCTGAATATGTTTCAAGCTTGTTCTTCATCGATATGATAAAATCATGCAAGCTACCTTTGCACGAGGGCGGGTATGACAAGGCGATACTTCGTTTACCGGCCAAACGACGGTCGACACAAATATCTGACCGGTGCCCGTGCTTATTCCTCCAAGTCCCGGCAGAAAACAGCATGATATAGATGCTTACGCTTCAACTCGGCCTGCTGTCAGGATCACGGAATACGAGCTGCTCACCTATCGATGAGCACCACTGCAAGGCCTGCATGTGAGGTGGAAAAAGCAAATCGCTGCCTTGTGCTAGCAGTCGCTAGTGCCATTGAGGCGGTAGCATATTCTGTCCGCTTAATGAAACAAAACAGCAAGCTTAGATCATTTAGATCGCTTGCCTCACCGAACAAAGTTACATCTCTTTCTCAAACGGTACCGAGCTCACCATGCAACGGAGTGTCCATTTGCGTTTGGGCTCATATCCATATCTACGCACCGCTGCTGAGCACATGTAGTTAATTAGTAGAAGTGACTAGAGGCACACCTTCAGGCTCAAGGCTTGAACGGCTCGCTAAGTAATAGTCATATCGGGCGCTGTACCCAGAAGGTCAATGCAATACCACCTGGTTGATTGCCGCTACAGTAAGCATGCTTACATCTTCCTTCGCAGCATTTAGGATACCGATACCCGAAATTGTTTACAGTGCAGTGTTGTTGCGGTGGTTGTAGCATAGGAGGTGGAAAATACAAATATGAAGCCCCACCTATGTTCTGGTACGATAGCATCTGTCCACCCGTGATTGAGTAGACCTACTCCAATGGACCGGTCACCGATGGCCGATGTAGCCGCTGGATAATGAACAGGGCGAGAAACCCGGTGCAATCCAGCAAGAGTGCCATGTTTGATACAGTTTTATATATCCTTAGGCGCGAGAGAATTTCACCCCATAAAAGCTAATAGCTGTGTAATCAACCTAGTCAAGTCGAGATACGTCGTGGAATTTCCTCACGATACCTAAGGAACCGCTTATTGAAACAAGCCATGTACTGTAACCAGCGATGATACCGCGTACTAAGAAAAATGATAAGCCCACGAGTCCTTCCTTCCTACTGTCTGAGGAAAGGTACATGTCGTATTCGGTCCTTTGCTGTGTATACGGGCTGCACCTTTCACGGATATTGCTTTTGGATTCCGCCTCTCTTTCTTCCTACTTTATTCACTTCAGAGACATTGACCAGGCTCCTCGTACCGATAACGTAGCTATTCACCAGTGGCTCCACGGTCTTCGGCTTTCCAAACTTAGATACGAAATTCGCAGTTCCAGGGCTTCCAGACACATTACTGTGGAACTTGCAAGTTTGACTGGCAGTAATGTCTCGATTCTACCTCCTGGACTGCTTCATTGATACAGAACAAGCTATATGCCGATGTTGCAGCAAATCCAAGGTTCGTGTTATTATGCTGCTGTACCACCACTACTTTCTCGGAAGGACAGACTTCTAACTTGCCCTGGGTGTTTTGCACGGTATATTTCGACTTGTTTTCTCACATAAGGCGATTCTTCTAGACTAGTGTCTAGCCCCTATCGCCATTTGGCCAGCCTCGCGCCTTTCCGACTCTCTGGCTAAAACACGACCGTCCTCACGTCATGGTGATGGCACAATGACCCAGTTACAAAAGCTAGTACCACTCACGATTCTCGCTAAACTTGCTATACACCGTGACATATCAGCGGGCTAGACCTCGGGATCGGACGACCTAGTCGAGCAGCAATGCGAGAGACGATGCGAGGTCGTCGACAAATCAGAAACCAATCATCCAGGCCACTTCGGCAGGGATGAGGCCTTAGTCGCAAGGATGAGGGTTCGATTCGAGAGACTGTCTCCCAACAACGAGCTGAGGCCTTGCCTTATAAACGCGATCTGGAGCCGCCAGTCTTGTCTTATCTAGCAATTAAGGTAAAATCATGGGAGGCTACTGCAAACGCTCGCCCGAGTGGTGGGCAGCAAGCGAAGTAAGACTAATACTTGAACAGCGAATGTTCATACGACCACTGCCAGTTCAGGCAACATTACAAACGGAAGATCCATGAAATCCATCAGCAACCAAGCACCCTTAAACACTTACTTCGCTCCTCCACATTGATGGAATACTTTGAGCTCAAATGCGTCTTCGTTTGCTACCACTTAAAGACCGCGAGACGTAGAAAGAAGCGGAGACACCAGCGACGCCACGCTCCCTTACAACCAATCTGACAAATGGGTCGGTATTGGGGGCATAAATTCCAGACCCGGAGCTGCAAGCAGAAACTTGGAAGAAGCACGTTCAGCAGCACTGAGCTCGTTAGGTGGCATTGTAGCACCGGATGAAGAGTCTACGTAGCAGTCAAGAACCCCGGCCCTTGCCCCCTCTACTACCAGCCCCTCGAACTGAGTCTAATCATATAAGCTCGTAGAAGATCGTCGAAAACTTGGAAAGGAGATTACCAGCTTCAAGCGCTCGCAGTCGCACACACAGGGAGGGAGACTGCGAGTCCCACTCCGCCCAAGTCTCGTAGAATACACAAACCCGGTCAGCCACCTTCTCAGACTGACATCGTTATCATTCTCACCCGCCTCGCATATTGCCTAGTCCGAACAAGGAGCCTGCAGAGGGCAGTTGCACAAGTACCCATATGGATAGTGGTACGGACAACTGTACGGACAGCCACGTGGGCGTTCGTGGTTGCTCGGATTCTCCAAGTAGGTAAGAAGAATCGGTGCAGTAAGTAGTAAGTGTATCGCCTTGGTAAATTCTCTTTCGTTATCTGTTGGGTAAATTGATACCCAGGATGAGAGTGTCTTGCCCTATCATTGGTAACATGGTCAATAACAAAGTGAATAATTGATACAACTAGATTAGTATCAGGGAAGACTCTAGTGAGACTTGCCCTCCCGCATGTACAGCGCACATGGGGGTCTCTGCTTCCTCTGATAGGGATCTACACTAACGCAGACAACATCGAACGTGTCGCTCGGTTTGCTTGCTAAATAGTGTACCCATCCTACCATGTGGCACAATAAGGATCCAGGCGAGAATAGTATTCAATTTATGCAGAATCTCGGTTTAGAGGTACAAAGGCGTATCGACTGTAGTAGGGAAGTGAAGTCAACTCCCCCAACATCCCTCCCCCTCAAGCATACACTACTGTATGTTGAGCCGCCCGGAGTGTACCAAACCTGATGCCGCAAGTTCGCACGACTTACTAGCCAAAAGAGGTACTTTAACAACACTTTACAAATCCAACTACTGCTTTGTCGGCCATGCTTGGGTCTTGGCTGCTAGTTTATGCAAATATAGAACTGTACATTGGCAGCTAACGCGTGGTTAGCTAATAGTTATTACTCCCAAGGTAGCCGATCATGCTGTGGACAGCTGCACTGTTAGGGGACTATACATGTAGAGCATGGGGTGATGCCTTTCTTTGTCTCCAAGATTAGCAGGAGGGTGAGCCTATGACACTTGCACACGAGCAATAAGCTGTCCACGCTTATAATTGGCCAGTTTCCTGAACTTGGCCGTGTATTCCATCATATGGTCTTCCTTCATCTTCTATCCAGTAATTAAAAGCGTGTGCTTTCGGGTTGTTTGGGGATGCTCGTTCCACTCGGCCCGTAAACGACGTGGTGCTGGGAAACATCCATACAGCTTCATCATTGTGACTGCTTCGATCCTTTCCTTGCTTCCGAGCTTAAACACACGATTGAGTATAAGCCAGGGAGCGAAAGCAGCCACTTCCTTTCTCATTGTAGCCACCACGTTCTTTCGAATATGGACTTCGACATGAGATCACTAATGGGAAGGGTATGGCGGCTTAGGTAAGAATTGGTTTGTAGAGTCGCGGTTTCTCGTGTGTTTGTCGAGATCGACGATATCCAGTGATATCTAGAATAACTCGACCCTATGCAGATATTAGATCTGTGGAACATGTATCCGATATTCTTGATAGGAGAAGACGCCCAGCTTACCGTGCATGCCAATTCATTAAAAATAGCTGTCAAATCTGGGGGCTCGGGTCTCGAGATGTGGCAGAAAGCTCAGAGCGGCCTCTCACAATATTTCCCCGTAGCGTCATCACCATAGAACGCCTTGTAGAACGCTCTTTCTCTATGCACGACCCGCGAAATAAACTGCCATCTGAGCGATCTCGGTGGTAGTCTCGCAGCTTACAGGGCTTCAGGAAGACAAAACAAGATACATATCCGACCTCCCGGGCGCGGTAGGAGTCAGTATAGAGGGTTTAATATCTATTTTACTGACTGTTTGTATATGACCACTCAAAGCACGGGTTTTTGCTCCGGTGCAAATGTTGACGGCACCTCTTGTCCACACGAATTGCATTGTGCGAACGTCTGGGGAAATATAGTTCACTGCAGTGCCAACTGCTCTACATTGAAGTGAAGTCCATGGGCCAGGACCCATCCTGGGGCCCAAGCCTTCAATAGGCAGGCCGCACCTACACCACTGAGGTCTTCAGGCCTTGAATTCTCCCGAAAAGAGTTTAGGAAACAAGTGATCACGCGAGAACAACGTGGGTTTCATTACAATGATACGCGTGAAGTATGTGTGTTGACTGTGGTGATGTCTCTCCTGACCTGTAGACCCTTGCCACCCTTTGACTACTTCAAGCCACTTCCAGCTGACCAAATACGTGAATGTGGCGTGTCCACACAACTTCAATATATGCATTTACGCTGTCTGTGGTACCAGCATGGACCAAAGAAGCCATGGGAACTGAGCAATGAATCGTTTCTTACCACGGTGCCAGAAAATACAGCCTGCTGTCCCCGAGAGGCAGAGTTTGGCCCTTCGCTTTTTGTAGGTTGAAAGTAAGCTTACGTTCGGTACAATATAGTTACGATCTCGAGCTGACCTCCACCGCTAGATGCCGGAATATCATTATTCATCTCCGGTCTCACTTAATGTTGACCGGCGATGGGCTCATAGCACCCTATTGCATGACTGGCCCTCGATTTTCAATCCGAAATTTGCAAGCCCGTATTCAAGACTTCAGAAAGCGATACAATTGTGGCAGAGTGACCGTCACGCCCTACTTATCACTTATCACATTACTCGACTCGGTCTCCCAGGACATAAGTAGAGCTGAGCGCCACAGTCTCGGCTTCGGCTTCGCACCGGTCATGTAATAGTAACCTTGAAAATCAAGGCTTGGCTATCAAGATTGAAGCCGCTTTCATCGGCATATGGTAGTTGACCACCATTCATGTACCCATCCTGGGTGATAAAATCATTGTCGCTCAGGCTAAAGACGAAGAATTCACCATTGGGTGCTTCTGGATGGACTGGAACCATACCCAACGACTCCCACTTCTCGTTCTACATTTTTTGTCAGTTACGCTTTTGACACCAGGAGTCGTTGATTACCTGAAGCAGGCGACTTACCAGTAAACCACTATCTGTATCTCCGCCGTTGTGCAAGTTGAACCGACCCAGCTGCGCGTTGACGTTGAAGTCCAAGAAGCTGCAGTACTTCGCAGCCGTGATACCGGCCCTTAAAGATCCAGAATCTGCGTCTGCAACGGCACACGTCGTGTTGGCACAGTCATAGCCACCCACAGCTCTGATATCCGTAGCGTCGGAAATGTCGAATACATCAATCTGGCGGTACACGGACTCGGTGACCTCCTGACCGTTCCCGGCGTCGGAGTCGCGGGAGAGTACAAAGAATTGACCATTCTCAAGAGCCAAAATCTCAGATTGAGCGGCTACTTTGGGATTCTTGCTTGGTTTGGCCGTGGGATCGTTATATTTGGGTAGAGGCACAATCCATTCGCCTGCATAGACAGGCGCTAGCTTGTTAATGATATCGTACTTGAGGAAACGGGTGTATTGCTGTGTTTGTTTCTCGAGGCCCTAACATGAACTGGTCAACTCGAACGTCTTTGGTTCGCGAGTGGAATAGGGGAAAGGGTATTGAACATACACCTTCCTGGACAGTTGCGGCTTGTAGCAAGGTATACAGTGACTTGCCGTCGGCGGAGACGCTCAGGCCTTCAAATCCTATGATCACCCGAAAGATATAATTAGCTAGGTCCTTCATACTAGTTGCGCTAAATGGCGGTCTGCCGCACCGTGGTTATTATCACGGCCGGTGTCAGGATCCTCTGGCGTGACGTCGTCACCAGCTCCATCGTCGACATAGCGGGGAGGACTATCTGCGGAAAACGAGTCCGTGCCGTTTCGTTTTGGAATAATGGCTTCTGGTGGCCGAATAGCGGCGAGCATCGTGCCTGTAGAGTTGAAGAGATCTGGAAGTGATATGTTCAGAACCGCTTCAGGCATCCGTGACTCTAATAAACCCACAGATATACGGCCCGTACTCATCGGAGACCCAAAATGAACCATCCTCATTTACACTTTCAGGCCGAAATCAGCTTCACAGTAATCTCTCCGGCTCTCGGGATTTGATCGACAAGCGAGCCGAATTGTGATGGCACAGGGTGAACCAACACGACTCCATATTCTACTTACAAAAGACCTTCCGGATCCATAGCGATTCTCTTTCCTCCTGGCCCGTCACCTCCAAACCCATCACCCTCGTATGTGGCCACTGGAAGGCTGGGAAAGCCGGGATACGAGATGTGCCCTGTTGCGTCACCGTCAAGACCCGTGCCAGGAGTTCCATCCGGCCCCGAGAACTTGATGGTGTCTATGTACTGAAACTTTAGATTCGGTGCAGATGGCTTCGAAACGGTCGCATTATTTTGTGGTGTGAGTGATATAGTAAACTTGTGGACTCGCGGGTTGTAGTTAAGGGTGCCTTCGGTATTCCTAATCCCACGTCAATATGAAATCGCACCCAGCCAGCCGTATGCTTCAGGTTATGTTACTTGAGGGAAGACTTTGATGTCCAGATCTTAGAAGTGTTCATCCAAAGAATAGGAAAGAACTCTAAACCGTTGCATATGGCTAGTGGCAATTTCGGGGTATCTTCTCAACATAGTAACCTGGAGAGCGGGCTAATAGGGGTTTTACACTCACCAGCCCCTGTCGGGAAGAGACCATAGAATACCCGAATAAGTCCCGTTGCAATGCTTCTTCCACGAGCCCCTTTCAAGATGTAGAGAGGAGCCTAGCCCACCCAGTGTATCGCCAAACTTGTCGACTGCACTTGAAGGCACAAATCCATAGCCGGCAAGCTCATTGTATACATAACTGATGCCGTTACATGTCGTACTATTTACGCCAGCGGTGCGACTTCCAATAGCAGAGCCAGAAGCAATTGCGAATAGCGCTGGCAGGAGGAAAGTGCTAACCGCCATACCTAAACGCGTAATAAATCCAAACACGAAGACGAACTGGTGGAAGCAGAGAGCAGGCACGAGCGGACGGGTATTGGAATCTTAGGATACCCTAGTCTCGCACACATTGAGTGGGCGGGTTTCCGGTATTTAATAGAGCTGGCGATAGCGTTCGCAGGCTTATAGCCCAGTTGTATGTCTATGGGCATGTGTAGATGCCTACGTATGCCGCTACGCATTTATCTCGGTGTCTACAGCTACAGTCCACGAGGATGGAACATGGGATAGTCTAGCGCCTCTCTCAAGAAGGTAGGTCGTATCTATTGCGCAGCAGAACCCTAGCAAGCAGACCGGGGTCGTATACACTAGGTTAGCCCAATCGCGGAGGGCAAATAATACGTTTTACAGCGTGCATGCTACCGAGCACCCCGAGGTAGACGTACTCGCCTCGCCAAACACGTTGCATGTAGACTAGATCCCATTGGACAATGTGTGATGAGGGAGGGAGCACGTGGAGTGTTGCAGTTTCCATACAACAATGTAACCTGGTGATGGCACTAGTTAACGTCGAGGGATTTTCATGTGGGAGGGAAGGGGTTAGAGCTGAAAACCCTGGAGCTATTACGTGGAGAGAGCAGGGCTTACCGCGGCTACTCAAAGCACACACGATCAGGGTGTCACATTACTCAGAGTAATTTGAGTAATTGAGTGATTAATTTACTCTTCTTCACTCAGCCCCACTTTTTAAGTAAAGAAATTACTTAAAAAAGTTTAACTAAATAAAAAAATTATTTAGTTAGTTAAGTAAAAATAAAAGTGAAAATAATTTTTTTATTTTTATTTTAAATAAAATAAATATTTTTTTTTAAGTTTATTTTAAAAAAATATTATTAAAAAATTATTTAATAATATTTTTTTTAATTTTTTATATAATATATTAAAAATTATTTTAATTTTTAAAATATTAATAATTTTTAATAATATTTAATATTATTATAAATTTATTTTATTATATTATAATTTTTTAATATAATAATATTTTTAAAAATTAATAAAATTAATATTTAATATATTTTTAAATTATATATTAAAATAAAAAAATATATTATTAAATTTAATATTTATATTAAAATGTTTTAATTTTAAGTGAAGAATTTCTTTATTTAATTTAATAAGCTAAGTGAAAAAAAATAAAGAAATTAATTTTTATTTAAAGTAAAAAAAATAAATTCTTTAATTAAAAATAAAAAAAAAGCTAATAAAATTAAATAAAAATATATTTTATATAATATTTAAAAAACGTTATTTAATAATATTTTTTTCGATTTTTTTAAGCTAATAATATAATAATTTATAGTTATATATAACTTAATATATAGCTTATAATTTATTAAAGTATATATTTAACTTTATAACGTTAAGCGCGCTATATAACCCGCGCGTAATTAATAAAAATAATATTAATAAAAATATTACCGCGCGGTTTATTAAATTTATATATATTAAATAATAAAAAATATATAAGCTAGCTTTTTTTTTTTTTTTTTTTTAACTAGTTTATTTTTTTTAATACGAAAATATAAATAAGTTTTAAATTATATTGTTTATATTATAGCTATAATAATAAACTATTTTTTTTATTTTATATTTATTTAAAAAAACGTTAATTTTTTCGATTTATAAATTTTAAACATTAATTAATTATAATAATTATAATAATAATAATAATAATATATAATAAAAATATTATAAAAGCGGTTTTAAAATAAGTTTACTTTATTAATAAAAAAATATTTAAATTAAACCCACGTAAAAAAAAAAAAAATATAACGTTATTTTTTATATAAAAATTTTATTAGCGCTTAATAAAACGTTATAAATATTATTAAATATTTTAATATAAACTTAAATAATAAATAAAAAAAACTTATTAAAAATATTTACTAGTTTTTTAAAACTTATATATATAAACTTAAAACTTATTTTAATATTTAAAAAAAAAAACATTAAAATAAATATAATTATATTTAAAATTAAATAAAAAAACAAGTTATTATTTATATTTTTACCTAAAATAAAAGTTTAATAATATATTTTAAAGTTTATTTTAAGGTTATTAAAGGTTAATAATTAAATTATAATAATATTTTAAATATAATATAGTTTATAGCTTTTATTTTTAAAAATATAAAAGTTTTATTTAAAAAATTTAAACTATAAACGTTTTTTTTTATAATATTTTATAAATTAAGTTTTAAAATAAATAAAATTTAATGTGGTTTATATATAAACAATATATTTAAATAAATAATATATTTTTTATAAATATTTATATTTATATATTAATAACTTTATAAATATATTAAATATAATTAAAAATTAATTAAATTTTATTTTATTATTTATTTTTATATTTTTTTATAAGTTTTTAAATTATAATTAATATTATTATATTATTTATATTATTGCGGGCGTAATATATTCAGCTTATTATTACTACGATTTTTTAACGTTTATAACCGTATTTAATCTTGCGCGTTTTTTTAAATAATTAAATTAAATATATTTTTTATAATAAAATTTTTTTTATTTTATAAACGCTTTTTGTTTTTTTTTTAGCGCTTGCTAAATATTTTATTTATTTTTTAAAAAGTTTAGTTTTTTTTATTTATTAAAATTAATTAATATATTAATATTTAATTTATTTTTGCTAGCTAATTAATAATTTTTAAAATAAATATTAAAAATTTTTTTTAATATTAAAAATTTTAATTTTTAATAAAAGTTAATTAAATAAACGCTTTTTTTACGGTTTTTAACGTTTAAAAAACTTAAAATTTAAAAAAGTTAAAAATATTTAAAATTAACGTCGGCAATTATAATTATATATTTAGCTTTAAAATTATAACTTATAAATTATAAAATATTAATTTTAACCTTTAAAAATCTTTTAAAATATTTAATTTTATAAAAATTATTAAATAAGTTTTTTTAAACGCTATAAAAAACTCGGGCTTAATAATATAATTAATATATAATTTAATAAATTTTAATATTTAATAACCGTACGCTTATTTTAATAAATTATAAAGCTTAACGTTAAATAATTAAATTAAATATAATAAATATAAAAATAAAAAAATTATTATAATATTTTTAAACTTATAATAATTTTTAAATTTAGCTAATATATAATTTTTATATTAATTTAATATTAATAAATAATATATATTAATATATAATAGCTTAATATATTTATTAAAATATTTTATTTATTTTAAGTTTATATTATTAATTATTTATTTATTATAACTAATATTAAATATTTAATTATTATAATTAATATTAAATATTTAATTATTTAAAAAGCTAATATTTTAATATTAATATTTAAAATAATAAACTTTTTAAAAAATAATAAACGGTAAAATATATAAACCGCGTATATTAATAAAATAAATTATTATTAATTATTTTTTATTATTAAGCTATATTAATTTATATTTTTTACGTTAATTAATATATATAATAATTATATATAAATAGATTTAATTTATTATAAAACTAGTTTTATTAAAGTTTTAAACGTTATTATTTTAAATATTATATTATAATTTTACGCGTAAATAATATTTAAATTATACGCTAAATATTTTTAAATTTTTATATAATATTTTTTAATAATTATAAAAATATATATATTATAATTTAAGCTTTAAATAATAATTAATAAAACTATAAGCTTAATATTTATTAATTAAGCTTGCGTTATATAAATTGTAAAAAAAATTAATTATATTTTTAATATTAATATAAGCTAATAAAAATTTTTAGTTATTTAAATTAAAAATATATTTAAAAAATATTTTTTTTTTAATTAAATTAAAATTATATATATTAGCGTAGATATTATATTTAATAATATATTTATTTATTTTATTATATAATATTATAAAAAAAACTTAATATATTTTAAAAATATATTAAATATTAATTTTTTAAAACGATTAAATAGCTTAAAAAATTAATTAAATATTAGTTTTATTAATTTTTAAAAATATTATTATATTAAAAAGTTATTACGCGATAAAATAATAAAAACGCGTTTTAATAAAAAGTGATTTATTTATATAAATAATTTACTCGTATATAAAATATATTATAAGTTTTTAATATATTAGCTTTAATATATAGTTTATTTTTTTATATTATATTTAAAAGCTTATATTAATTATAACTTTAGTTTATATTATAATAAAAATATTATTTTTATTAATATTATTATTAAAAATAATAAACGGTTTTTTTAATTATATAAAATTTATTATAATAATTTTAATAAATTAATAAAAAACTTAAAAATATAATATTTACTAAGTAATTATTTTTTTATTTATTATAGATTTTTTATATTGCTTTTAATATTATATTAATATTTAATTATTATTTTAAAAAAAATACGTAAAATATTTTATAAATAAACAAGGTTAATAAATAATAATTTTAGTTTTAAATTTTTATATAATAATATTAATAATTACATTTAGTTTTTAAATATAATTTTATATTTAGCTATTATATAAAAGTTTACGTTAAATATAAAAAACTATTTATATTAAGCCCCGCGAAATATAATAGTTTTTTAAAGTTATATTATCGCATTATAAATATAAAGCTATATTATATAAGTTTTAAATATAATATAAATAAAAATATTTTAATATTTAAAATAATATTTTACGACCGAAATAAAAAGTTAAAAGCTTTAAAATAATTATATATAAATTAATTAACCGTTAAAAATAATAGTTTTTATATTAGCTAATAATTATTATTATTATAAAATATTATTTTTATAAAAAATTATTTTATTAAATATTATATTTAATATTTATAATAATATAATTTAATATAAACTAATTATATAATAATTAAAATAAAAATATAATAATAATAGTTTTTTTTAATATATAACCGCTAGTATATAAGCTTTATATTTATAAAATATTTTAAATAATATTATTATATTAAATATTATTATTATTTAAAATTTAATTATATTTTAAATATATATTAATAATTATATATATAAATATTTATAGTTATACTTTAATTAAATTATAAAAAGTTAAGCTAAAAAATAAATATATTAAAAAAAAATTTATTATATTAACTTAAAGTTTTTATATAACTATATTAATAATTTTAAAATATTTTATTTAAAAGTTTATATAAAATATAACTATATATTTTTATATATAAAAAGCTTATTTATAAATAATAAATAATATTAAATTATTTTTTATTTATTTTATTATATTTATTTATTATTATAAGCTAAAAACGTTATATAAATATAAATATAAATAATTTTTACTTGTTTAATATTTTTATTATTTTATTAAATATATTTAAAACGGTTAATTAAAACTTTATAATTAATTATAACTTTATTTAATAAATTATTAGCCGATATTTATTTTATCGACTTATAATAAAAAAAATATAAATTAATAATTATTATAAAAAATATTAATAACGTTATAAATAAAATTATTTTTATTTAAATATTAAAGCTTAAAATATTTTTTATTAAAATTTCTAGCGTAAACGCTTTCGATAAAAATATTTTAAACGATATTTACCGAAATATTAGTTAATTAACTATTAATTTTAAGGTTTATAGCTTTTAAAACAAGAATTAATTATTTAATAATTTATAAAATATAATAAAATATAAATATTTAAAAAGTTATAGCTTTAATTAATAAATAGCTAATATATTAAAATAATAATTAAAAATAAATATAAAATTAAAAAAAAATAAAAAATAAAGTTTTTTATAATATTATTTCGCGAAAAAAAAAATAAATAATTTAGATTTAATAAATATTTTTATTATTAAAAATAATATTTAATAATTATATATATTTTAATATTAAATTTTTTATAAAATTAATTATTTTTTTTAAAAAAAATGTTTATTTATTTTTAAAATAAAATATTATTAAGCTTATATTA